>BCLG01003694.1:12809-25008 GCA_001602295.1 Zoysia matrella
ATGTTATAGAAATTTCTATAGTACTTTTAATAGATGGTCCCTAAACTTGTTTTGGGGAGTCATCTATCTTTTCAAACTCTCAAAATGCTTATTTAGACCCTTACGCTTGACAAACAGTGTCATTGAGATCTAAAATCCAAAAAAAAAAATACTCCTATATTTGACATGTTTGCAATTAAGCATGATTTTTTTACATGTCACTCCTAAAATCAATTGCTGCCATCCTAATTCATTCTGGCAAGGAGGCATATCTCAACAACAAGAATTTTCAAGGTTTTGAACCAGGATCATATACTTCAGAAAGTTTAGGGATCTAAATATGTATTTTGAGAGTTCGAGACTAAGGTGACATTGTGAGGACTAAGATAACATTAAAAAAACAAGTTTAGAGATCGATTATGCACTTTTATGACTTACACTCTACAATAAAGGTGCCCGGTTTTATGTTTTTTTATGGGTAAATCTTCATACTCTAGCCTCTTAAGCATTCTAATTTGTTTACTAACTCAATTTATTCGTTTAC
The DNA here is from genome assembly GCA_001602295.1 of Zoysia matrella. Lineage (NCBI taxonomy): Eukaryota > Viridiplantae > Streptophyta > Magnoliopsida > Poales > Poaceae > Zoysia > Zoysia matrella. The sequence continues at coordinate 13,333 of BCLG01003694.1, forward strand.
TAAGTTGTCATGACTATATCAATCTTGATCTCATGTTTTGTGTTTATAGGTGGTAGGATAAGGCTAATCAATTGTATGAAATATAGAATTGGGTAAATTATAGTGAGGATTGCAAAATTATGCCCTAATTTTCTAATGATGTGGTTTCTCGAGGAATAACTTTTGTTTTGGACTCATATCCAAATTCGAAACAGATTTATTTTTATAAAATTTGACAAAAAGATTTATAACAAAAAGTTGACTCAGCTCCCTATTTGAATTTTGAATTTGAATTCAAGATCAAAATGTGAAATTTTAAATTTCTAAAGAAAATGTATGTGATACTTGGAATTATATGAATTTAGAAAAAAATTATCCAATGGTTTAGAGGTCTAGATTATTTTTTATAGTTATTTCTATTTCTAAATTTTTAAAACAAAATGTGTTTCGAATTTTAAATTGGTCCTAAAACAAAATTTGTTCCCTGTAAAATGATTTAAATTTATGCAAAATTTTATAATTTTTTGTGGTCGTTAAGTATTTGTTTTCTAATTTAGAATAACATGAGGCTAAATTGGGTGTCATGTCAGCGAAAACGCCACGTCACGCTGCCACGTCGGATGAAACCGTCACGTGGACACCACGTCAGCCAAATCCGTCAGCCAAATCCGCCCAGAGACAAAAAAAACGAACGGGTTTTGTAACTGAGAGATCAAAATTGCATAATTAAAAAAGTACATGACCTATTTGTATTTTATATCAAATAGATTTATGCTTTCTATAGAAAACAAACGAGCTCACTTACTGTTAGCTTCGTGACTTTTGAAGTTCTCAAAAAAAGTTTGAATTGATTTTGGTGATTGAATGAACACCATAGATAACGATTGTGATTATAGGTTTCACCTCGCTAATTCTACATCAATATGGTGATTTTTCTCGATAGATGACAAGTACGGTCCCAAGAAGAAGAATTTTCGGGCGTCGGAGAACCAAGCCTAAGGATTAGCTAGAGAGTTTATATGACCGCTGGTGGTATTAAGAGGGTAAGGTCATTTGCCTCCTGTTATATAAATGTTAAAGGGTATAAATGCTCTTTGGATTCTCAGAAAGCACTAGAGATATCAGAGAAAGTGAAGCCGAATACCGAAGTTCAAATTCAGTTAAAGATACAGTCACCGGACAATCCGGTGAGCCCTGTAGGAGCCAATCCAGAGAGAGGTGCTCTCTGGAGTCGAGGAGAAGCAGTCACCAAACAGTCTGTCGGTGCAGTGAGCGGACAGTACGTTGAGCTAGAAGCTGAAGTCTAAAGAAGATATCTCTAGGAGTCTAAAAGTGAAAGTCATCGGATTCTGGTGAAGGTATGCACCGGACAGTCCGGTGTCCTATAGAATGGATTTCAAAGAGGGTGTTTCCCTGGCCAGGAGGAAGAAAGGGTCACCGAACAATCTAGTAATTGAATAAAGCAATCAGCTTTATGATATCAAGTTACAACAGTTGTTCTAAGTTTGGAGCCTATTTAAACCGTGGAGTGAGGTGTTTTGCTGTGTGTCTGAGATCTGAACTGCCGGAGAAAACTTGTGAGAAGTCAAAGGACACCACTAAAAGAGTACAAGACAAAATTGGAGATCTTTAGTGCTAGTAGGAGAGTGATAGAGAGCATTAATGCACTTCTAGAGCTTGTGATCTTGAAAGGAGTGATTTTTACCTATTTCTCTTGGTTTGGGCAGTCTAGACTGGTTAAGAGTCGGTGTTCGAGCTTTTGAAAAGATTGTGAAAGATAACGCCTGGTTTGTACGCAGTTTTGGGTCCCCCGCTTGAAAAGAACACTGAGAGGGAGCACTCGAGTCTTGGAGGGTTACTCTAGCACTTGAGTATTGTGTGCGAAAGCCGAGCCGTCGGTGACTTTACTCTGAAAGCGAAGCGTACCCTTACGAGTATCGAGAACGATGGGAGGAAGACTTACCATTTGAGTAAAGTGATATGTTGTTCTTTGATTACTCTTGGTGGCTATCGTGCTAGTGCTTGTTTGTTGTTTTTATCTTTTCATTAGCATTGTTAAGAGTCTTGGCCTACTAGAATTACATAGGATTGGTTCTGTTGCGATTGAGTTTTATATTTTTAGTTCGTAGCAAAATTAGTCCTATAAATTCACCGATTCAACCCCTTTTGATGTACTTGATCATTACACTTAGTCTAGTGGTTAGCCTTTTCTGATCTACTCTATAAGACCTTAAAACTAGGTTCTAATTCGGAGTTATCTTTTTTACTATTTTCAGTCATTTTAAGGCTCTGTTTGGGAACGATGATCTCTCCGTCACGCTTAGATTATAAGTTAAGCGAAGATTTTCTCGCTTCTTTTTTTTTTTTCATAGTTCAAATGTGTAAAGTCATGGCTAGCAAAAGTGAGAATAAATGAGAAATAAACCGAGATGTTTGATGAAATTATCCTTATTTTAACTGATAAACCGTTTATAAGCGGAACCAAACTGTGTCTAAAGCACTTGGTCATTGACTTCACACAGCACATTCCGGCCACGGGCCTTGACTTTCACCCGTGGACTCTCTTGTCACGGCCCACTGTATCTTAACGGGCTGCCGACCGTTTAGTCAGATGAATCTCTTCCTAACAGTTCCATAATACTTCCCGTGCGGCACGCCGGCAGCACGGCAGCGGAGCAAGGACGGCTCGGTCGCGTGCGGCCAGGTGAGAGCCGGGCTCTCCGCCCCCATCCGCTAGAGAATCCTCCTTTCTTTCTTGTGTAGCTGAATTTTAGGCTCGACATTGCAGTGATGGGTCGATTCCTGCGATTTCGTCCCAATCGGGATGATATGGGGGTTTGGGAGGGGGATTTTCATCTCTTGTCGGAGAGGGAGGAGAGGGTTTCCTCTGCTGGCGTTAGGGTTGGCGGCTGCGCTACCTCGCCCTGTTGCTCAGTCCGCCTCAGAATCCAAATCATTTTTTACACTTCTTAGGTCATTAGAGCACTAAGCCCGGTGATTTGAATAGATAACACATTCGATCCAAACAGATTTCCCTTTGTATTGGTAGGTCTATCTGTTTATAATGTATTACGTGCTTACTGACTGAAAGTACTTTTGCTATTCGAGTGCTTAATCTGTTGCCTAGAGGTGGCCAGAGCTTTTCTAGGTCGCTGTGGCATCCTTCCTCTGCTAGCTAATAAACACTGAAGATCACGGGATACCTTGTGTCATCAGAGTCCTCTTTTAGGTCCAGAGGTGAAAATGGGTTTATCGTACTAGTGTCACTTGGTGCCTGATCCACTGATGCTATTTATTTCGTTAGTGTGCTGACTTATAGTTATGGACTCATATAACTCTATTTTCTTTTGATCTCTGTTTCAGTCCAAGGCACTCAGTATCATGTCGGACAGAGGTCGCATTCCCCGGCGTCTTATCGATGATCGCAGGGCGTATCCTCATGTCCGTATGGTTGATACTCATGTGCCCTACCCAGACATCCGTATAGTTGATGATCATAGGGCCTACCGTGACATCGGTGCAGTTGAGGTTCGTAGGGCCATTCCTGGAGTTCATGTGGTCCAAGATCTTAGAGGCTATCCTGACGTCCGTGAAGGTCTGCACATGAGAGGAGCTCCTCGCCCTCACCCAGCTGTTCTACAGGAAGAGTTTGAATTGCAGGAGGTTGAACTGCGGAGACTGTTGGCAGATAACCGTGCTCTGGTTGAGGAGCGTGATTTCTTACACAGGGATGTAGAAGCTGGAAAAGATGAGGTCCGCCACTTGAACAAGATCATTGCAGGCATTAACACTGAGAAAGAAGACTGTATCAGTAAGCTTGTTGGTAAGAGGAGGAAACTTGAAACTGAAATTAGAGTGATTGAGCCCTTACGAGATGAGGTTATTCAGCTTCAAGGTGAAATTGCTAAGGTTGCTGCAGCTAGAGAAGAACTCTCTGAAGAGGCTGCATCACTCATGCAAGAACTGGCAAGGGAGAAATCGGGGAATCAGCAGTTACCTATGCTGAAAGCAGAGATTGATGACCTGCGACAGGAAATTGTTAATTTGAGGTACATCTAGACTCTCGCTTGCTTGACCTTATTCACAAGCGAACAAGTTAATTATTTAGACGTGTGTATACTTTTAAGGTCATTGGTTATTCTTCTGCAGGACTGCATGCGCATTAGAGCAGAAGGGTAACTTGGAGTTAGTGGAACAAAGGAAGGTGATGGAGAAGAATATGAATTCTATGGCACAAGAGATAGACCAAATGCGAGCTGAATTGGCTGAATTGGAAGTGAGACCATGGGGCACTGGTATGTTGTTTGAGCCAATTCACAGTAGAGCGCTGCCAGTTCAATGTTTTTTTGGGCCGTGAACTATTACTTGAAATTGTTGCAAGCTCACTTTTTTATCTGAAAACATGATTATCTTCAGTTCATTGTAATTTGTGAGGATTCCATTGACTGTAGTGCATATCTTTTGAAGCATCTGTGATCTGTCTGTAGTATCTTGATATTTCCAAAAATAGGACGTCAGAAAATTTCTTCTTGGTCATATGGAAAGACTGAATTTATTTCGATTCAGTCCTAGGAGCCTCAGGTCATTCATTTTGTTGGCTTTTACTCCTTAAAACTAACTCTATGTACAGTTAGACTTCCTTAGATTTCTGTAATTGGAGACTTACTCCTCTTTTATTTATTAATATATATCTACCGCAGCAGAGGCTTCCCTACTATATATTATCCAAATAAACCTCTGATGCATGTGCCATAGAGATATTTCTGTAACATATAATGCAAAAAACATTTGAAGAGTAGAACATACAAAGTTTGATGATCTAAAAATAGACTAAAATTCCTTCTGGCATTGCGGTTGCTACCCCTCCTAATGCAAAACCATCTATATAGAAGTCACAGCTAAGTCTTACTGGAATTAGCCAAAGTTCCCACTCTCTCTAGGTTCAAAAGCAAGAGTGTCTTAACAGAGTAATGTTATGAGCTGTGGCGCCCCAGCCCAAGGAGGCGCACAAGAGGCTATTTTAGGTTTGTTAGATTAAAGATTAGGTTGTTTAGGGTTTGTTAGGATAAAGATTGGGTTGTTTAAGGTTTGTTAGGATAAAGATTAGGTTGTTTAGGGTTTGTTTAGGGTTGTTTATCTCTGCTGCCTATATAAAGCAGGTAGGAGACCCATTGAGAGTAAGCAGAAAAGAAGTTGATCTTTTCACGGGGGGAAGATTACCTTCAGCTGTAGCCGTGGTCGGGAACGTGTCCTAGCCCGGTGGTTCCTCTACCACAACAATTGGTATCCAGACACCAACACCGGCGCATCGCCTCAATGACCGGCGTCGTCGATCCTGTGGCCACTACAACAATGTCTTTAAAGCTCGATCTCCTCATCGCCATGATGGAGAACATCTGTCAGGAGGCGAGTTACGCTGAACATCGCATTACAGCGATAGAGAAGCGCTAGATCGCGCTGTCGCATGCAGTGCCATCATCGGTCGACATGGAGGTGCCGGCATCACATACGAAGACAGAAATTGTTGTGGCTATGGTGTCGCCTCCAATAATCAGCACCACTACAGTTTCAGACGTCTCTCCAACCATCAGGGCCAATATGTGCAGATCGATCCCGGATGTCCCCATCAAGACGTCATCGCCATCTGCACCACATCTTCCTTCGGGTGCAGCAATGAAGGAAGCAAGGATGCGTGTATCCACAACTACTGCAGTTCCCAGACGCCGACTCCCGCAAGTACGACACTGTCGACAGGGTCCAAATGACGCGCACCAGCAGAATCAGGGACGCGCACAGAGGCGGCAGCCACATCATCGACACTATCACCGACGCCGTGATCGTCGCCAGCAGCCCTGCTGGCATCTTCATCCTCGGGTGCGTCATCTTTCCCATCTGCAGGTCATGCAATTGCATCGTGATGGCTACCAGGTGCCAGCCCGCAGCGGCCAGCAGCAGCACTGGCAAGGCGAGCAGCTGCGTCGACCTCATCTCATGCAGAAACTACAACCTGCACCTGCGCATGGGCAGATTGGGCCTCTTGTGCATGTCATTCTTTAGGCTGATAACACGCTTCTCGGACAGTTACAGCCCTGGCCTGGATGGGTTCTAAAGTGCACTTCTATCCTCAATTGTTACAGCTCGCGGACGAGTTGTTTACTGGGGAGGAGGGAAATGTTATGGGCTGTGGCGCCCCGGCCCAACGAGGCGCACAAGAGGCTATTTTAGGGTTTGTTAAATTAAAGATTAGGTTGTTTAGGGTTTGTTAGGATAAAGATTAGGTTGTTTAGGGTTTGTTAGGATAAAGATTAGGTTGTTTAGGGTTGTTTATTCCTGCTGCCTATAGAAAGCAGGTAGGAGACCCATTGAGAGTAAGCAGAAAAGAAGTTGATCTTTCTACGGGGGGAAGATTACCTTCAGCTGTAGTCGTGGTCGGGAACGTGTCCCAGCCCGGTGGTTCCTTTACCACAACAAGTAACCACAAATTGTCCCTTGTTATGCTTCTGCTTTTCTGGTTTCTCGATTATGTCGACAAAGTATGAACATACTGCTGCAATAATTCTGATGTTGCAATCACTGTATCCTGCACAAGAACTTAACTTTCCCGTAGTCGTACTCACGCTTTTTTTGACCCTGGAGATTGATAGGTTGGCTGCTAAATTTTCTGTAGATCTACCTTGGGGGTTTGGTCCATATTCTTGAACATAAATAGTTAACAAGCTACATGCTTGCTGAGCCCTGCGGGTTTGGGGCATCACAATAATTGGAAAATTGGATAACAAAGTCTTGTACAGTATAGCTTAGGACATCTTAGAATATTTTTGCACAAGCATATTCGTTTTCAAGTTTGGAGCTGTCCATTTTCCATTAAATATTGTACTGTTCTGGTCATGAATTATTGGTGATGTTCAATCAGAAATAAGCTTGTGACTTGAAGAGTTGACTACCAACAGTCCAATAGTGGTTGAACTATTCTCATATTATTACTTTTTGTATACCCTGCAAGGCGGGACATATGGGATACCGATGGGAAGCGCTGAAGTGACCTATGCGGCTCCATATGGAGATACTTACAACATCCATTCGGTATGAGCTCCTAATAGTTACCAAATTTTGACCATTCAATTCTTCCCTGAGCTCAAGGTTATCATTCATGTGCAACTATCTATTTTGTAGCAGGGAGTTTCTGAGAAAGGCTCTTTGCTTCCTCCTGATTCTAGTTCATGGGGCAAATATGACAGGAATTATATGCCGTACCGCTAAGATCAGAACTGTTACACTTATGTGAGAGAGTCATCTTCTTGGTGCTAACATTCATGTCGCATGGTTTACAATATCGAAGCTTTATATTTGCTTTGGTTACAGTTAAGGATTGTCTTGTCTAAATGATTCTAATAATTTTTATTTCTGTGGTAATGTTTCATTATGTTCCCGTCAGCATCAAATATACATTGGTTAGATGGCTAAGTATTGGTACCGTGATGCTAAGATTTCCATTGATATACGGATCTAATGCTAATAAATGTTTTGATGCACTTGTTCAGTAGTTCATGTGTGTCCCATATGACACATGGAAAATGAATGTTAATCGTTAAAGTTTAATGTAATATATTGACAAAAGTACATTTTCTAGTGTGAAGTACTTAATGTTCTGCTTATTGCTGAACATATGAAACAATGTACATCAGTGCATAATTGCATATAGGGACAAGAGAACAATAACAACAAAAACAAAGCCTTCTAGTCCCAAGCAAGTTGGGTAGGCTTAGGGAAGGAATCCTCAAGAACTAGCATGGAAAGTTAAAAAAATAAAAGGAAAGCATAAGCAAAAGCAAGAGACAATATGTTGAACTAAATGGTCAATGGAAACTTAAAAAAAATAAAAGGAAAGCATAAGCAAAAACTATAGACAATATTTTGAACTAAATGGTCAATGGAAACTTTTAAGTGATGGTTGAGGCATGTGGATTGCTAATTTCCACGAACTCCTGTCCATGGATGTTTTTAGGGACAGTAGAAAAATCTACAGTTCTGTATGCTTCAATCACTACTAGGTCTGGACTTGTGTCGCATTGACCTCTATGGATGCTAAAGAGGCCTTGAATATAAGACAAGTTTGAGATGGTGGATACAATGCTGATCTTGAGCCCAAGCCTTTGTGCTGAAGTCTAAAGCTTGAAGCTTAACTCATACAAAGATCAGTTGTTGAGCACCAACAATAATCTTTTTGAAAGATGCATCGATACCAATTTGCATACAGCTCTTGCTTTATGGGACCATCGGCAATGTTAGATTGCACCGGCACTGTCACACAGAATAGGAGTAGGATCAACATATGAAGTTCCAAGATCAACCAAAAACAAGGGAAACCAGAATAGTAGTCTGCTTCATGGACTTTCATGCCATGAGAGAAGTGCAAATAATGGAGCTAGTAAAGGGGTGAAGATCAACAGGAGTCCTGTGGAGTAGGAGTTAGCACAGAGTTAAAGGTGTTCATCATGGTGTGGTGAAGCTGCGCTTGTCAAGGAACTTAGCATGTAAAGCGTCAATGGTGACCTGAGGTAGGATTCGCAAGCTGGTTCCATCAGTGCACAGTGGTTAAAGATGTAGCCCCATGGTACTGTAGATATTAATGTTTAAGTGATCAGAAGAAGAAATAAGATATCAAATGTATGTATGTTGTGGCATAAAATAGCCACCAGCTGCGGAAGTGACCTCAATCTCGATAAAGAAGCTTCATGGATACAAATCAGAAGTCGTTGAGATGGTTCTTTAGAGAAGCAAGATATTTCCTGTCATCTCTAATGGTCAACATGTCAACCACTAGAAGCAGGACTGAGAAGTTGACAACCCTGGAGTATAACCATTGATTCTGACTGCTGAACTCAAGTGCTCAAACCAGGTTTTTGGTGTTTACTTCAGCCTTTAAGACATAGAATGCGATGTAGTGGCCAAACATAGCTTGTAGTAGCCTCAATAATATTATCTCTGATTTTAAGTTTGGTCATCCTTTAAGCAGTGGTCTGCATGGATCTTTAATGTGTTGCTGCAGTACTCCTCCAGGCATGAGCAGTTGAGATACCGAGTAACATGTCTGAACTGTCGCTGGCTCTTACATTAGGAGAAAACAGAAGAGCTATATGATGTCAATATGTGATAGATGCAGATGGAGGTTAGATAGTACAAGAGTTCAGCTTTTTTTTTCCCAGTAGAATCACTGGACTGTTCAGTGTGAAGCACTTCGATTTGCTCTTCTCCCAGTTTAAGATTTATTGTTGGAATCTCTATTAACCACAAAATAACACATGCAAAAATCCTTATGTAGTTACGGGTGTTCAATGTTTTAATGTGACCGCATGCAGTTGATGGAAGTTTGATATTAGGAGGATCTTTTTACTAATGCTCTGAGAAAGTACAGCATTTTAGCATAGCAGATGGAAGTTTGATATGTTCTAACCACATGAAGCAAGCAAACTGCATACTTAAATATAAGTTGGCTGAGGAGTTCGGTGAACAACTGAATTATATGTGTGTACACATAGCTGTATTATGTCCAAGTCCTATCAGGCTGCACTTGATTATCCCAGTACAAGGCCAATGGATATAAGTTATGGAGTGAATTGTCTACAGGACACTGGGTTTCAAAATCTTTGTCTGCATAACACTAGGGTGTCCTACAGACAAAGAGTGTTGTATAAGACAAATTTACCTAAGTTATGATAGTGTTCTGGAATAAATGTTCTTTGCGAGCTTGCGGAAACCAATCTGAGATAGGTCAGATCATCCTGAAGTTTTTTTAACGACAAGCTGGTGATGGCTTACCAACCATGAGGCAAGTAGTTTCTTCATCCAAGCTGAAGTTCATAAAATGTTTCTTTCTACTCTTAAATGATCATTTTACAGTGCTCTATAATTTGTTATTTTGAATCTTATTTTGGGGTGTTCCATACAACCTACAACACCCATCACTTTATTACTGTATGATAGATCAGTTCACTGTGAAGTTTGTGATTAAAATCCTGGTTCCTTGCAGTCACACCTTCATATTCTCGACCTGTACTTGCACCTTTGGGAAGTTCATCTTAGTGAAATGGTTTGACATACCATACATTGTAGAAGCCTCGGTGCTGATGTGCCTTTTTTCATTCTGGTGGCCTGACCTCTGCATATGGTGATTTATTACCACCAATATGCTTTAGCTGACTGAGACCAAAGAACTTAAGGAATCACATTTCATCACTAGTATATTGGCAACTGATAATTTAGTTACTTGTTAGGTTGCCTAAGTGCTATACAATACATTTATAATAGGATTCAACAAGGAGCAGACATCATTTATGATCAGTATTGTCAGGAGGTGCAATTTGACCCTGAAACCCGAGTGAAGAGAGTAGTTGAGGGGTCTACTCTTATAGAGCATCTCCTGGTTTTTCTCCATTGTGATTATGTTTGCTGCTCTAGAACATAGATGATTGATCTTGAAGCACTTGGGCTTAAGATGCTATATGTTATTAGTTCTTTTTGGATTCAATTCCACAAGCATCCATAAATCTTATGTCGCCACAGTGGAATATTGTGGGTATGAGTGTTATTGGTTCTTACATGGAGTAGGAAAAGTCAAAGCTTCATGAAACAACAGTTTTGTGCCCATTAGTTTTGGAGAAATATTTTGGATATTTTCTAATTCTTCAGATATCATGGAGAGCTGAGCAGAACTTGCCAACTTTTTTGGAAAATATTATTCAGCTACATTTAGCTAATAAACCATGTGGTGGAATATGTATTTGAAGCATGCTTAGATTGTCATGTCATTATTTCAGCAAGTTGAGCTTTTGTGCACATGCTGAGAGAAAGAAGTATCTTAGATATGTTATGATTAACTTAACTGGATACCTAAGTTATTTTTATCAAAGGCATGAATATTTATTTGGATCTCCATTATATCTAGATATTCTGATAACTAGGCAACTAGGTCGATTAAACAACTAATTAGGACCATTAGTTAGGGTCCCTTTGGCAGAGTTTCCCTATAAGTGATTTTTTGCGAGAAGTGATTATCTGATTAAAAGTGATTCTGTGCTGAAAGTAATTCTCATCGATTCTTTGGGATCTTTTAGAATTAGGACACAGAATAAGAGAAGCTACTCCGAGACCTGTAGTTCATTCTAGAGGATCACTTCTCAAAATAGCATTTGCTAAATTTTCCCTGGTTCCGCCTGAGAATCATCTCCATGGCGCTCAACCAAAGGGACCTTAGGGCCTGTTTGTTTGGGCTTCTTGGCTAGCTCTTCGGCCCGAAAAGCAGAAGCCCAAACAAACGGCTTGCTTTTAGGTTTTGCCTCTCCAGAAGCAACCAGCTCGAAAAACCTTTTTTCAACGTGAGCCGAGAAGCACGGTAGAGCGTGCTTTTCAGCTTTTCACCTTCCTCCAGCAGAGGCGAAGAGAGGCGACATGGGGGCGGCTAGGTTTCGCCATGTCGCCGGCCCAACGCCACCGGAGGTCCAGCCGGGCGGTCGCCGCCATAGCCTCTGGAGCTCGCGCTCCGCCGCCGTGTCTGGAGTTCACCGTCGACCCCTTCGTCCCACGCTTTCTAGTGGGCACGCTGGGCCGCCGCCTTCGGAGCTCGCCGTCGACCCTGTCGTCCTCGGCCCCGGCCTACATCACCGCCGCATCCGAAGTTGCCGTGCGTTGGACCGCCGC
>BCLG01003694.1:25126-47181 GCA_001602295.1 Zoysia matrella
TCGCCCTCTACCCCGTCGTCCTCGACCCCGGCCTACCTCCAGCCGCACACCAGCAGCCGCCCTCGACCTTGGCCGTCGCGGTGCGCCGCCCTCAACCCTGGCCGCCACCCTCCTTGCTTTTCTAAAAGCATGTTGCCAAACGACCTTAGCTTTTTCAAAAAAAGCTTTTTGAAAAGTAGCCTACTAAAAGTTATTTGCCAAAAGCAACTTTTTGAGAAGCAAAAGCTCAAACAAACAGGCCCTTAGTCTACTAGATTACATAGTTGTTCTAGCACTCTAGGTATATTCTACTAGTATATCGTACTAGTATGGTACTCCCTTTGTCCCATTTTACTTGTCATTCTGAGTGTGAGCGCGGATCTTAAAGATGGTGTAAAAGATGGAATATGCTAAAAACGAGGAGAGAGATAGAGATATAGATGTATTGGGAATAGAGAAATGTATATTGGGAAGAGGATGACAAGTAAATGAGGAAAACTTGTGAACTATAGGACTAAGATGACAAATAATTTGGGACGGAGAAAATAATAGTTCATCTTAGTGCCTGTCTATTTGCACTACCTATTTGCACTACAGATTATGAGAATCCATTGAATTGTTACAATGTGTGGAAAAGCAAGATTATGAAAAGTTGTGATTCAAAAGTTGAAACAAGCAAGTAGATTATGAGATTGTGGACTGGGGATTGTGTGTTGTGTGAGATAAAATCTAGTGAAAGCTAGAGAGTGGATTGTGAGATTTTAGATTTTTTCAGGGGGTTCAACTAGTGAAATCTAAAACAAAATCTATGTTGTTTGTTTGCACTAGTACTACTAGAAGCAGAATCTCAAAAATCTCTAGTGGAAAGAAACATGGCCTCAATCACATGGATCTGGATGCTTGGACAGCAGCGCTTAATGGCATAGTAGTGTTGGCTTGGAGAAGTAGGTGTAATAACCCAAGCTCAAATACGGCTCATGCCGACACACACGGCGTGAGGCACATCTACACAGCAACTCGCTTACGCTTTCGTCCTCGCTTCACGTAAAAGGATTAATCCGGAGTTACTATGCTTTGGATCATTGGTCTATCCCTCTTTGAATTAGCAAGGTGAGATTATTTCTCGTGGTTTCTCACAACCAACAAGTCATGCGAGTTGGTTTTTTTCCATGGGTCTCATAGCACTCCCACCCTCAAAGGACTCGACATCCTGGTCAAGGCAACTTACCCCTACAAGGCTCAAACGAACAATATTGATCCTCTCTGGCCACATCCGTACGTCAGTGCCAGCATTTGTGTCATTTCGTGACCATAGAGGGCCCATGCTCTATGCACACCGTATCTGCGCCTCTGACTCATATGCATCCGTGACACAGTGAAGATTAGCTCTGATATCATCTGTAATGACCTAGGCTCAAATACGGCTCATGGTCATGCGCACGTTGCGTGGGCCATACCTACACAGCAACTTGCTTACGCTTTCGTTCTCGTTTCACGTAAAGGATTAATTCGGAGTTACTATGCTTTGGGTCACTTTTTATTTAAGTTGGTCTATCTTTCTTTGAAATAGCAAGATGAGACTATTTCTCGTGATTTTCCACAACCAACAAGCCATGGGAGTCAATTTTTTTTTTCCATGGGTGTCACAGTAGGTGTCTTTTGACACTTGGAAGGAGGCTGCAGGCTAGGGACCTGTTGCAGAGGTAGGCAGGAGAGATGATAAAGTGATAAGCATCAGTGGACTCAGCTTGGATGGGTGAGTACCTTGTTTTCCCACATGAGATGCGGTTCATGGTGCCTGAACAGAAGAACATGCGAATGGGCTGAAAACCATATTTATGGGCTCAAAACAACTGAAGCCATATTTGGGCAGACCACTTGTTCCAAATTGTTCCAAATTACCGTTGACCTCCCATCCATGCAAGTCATCCTCGTTTATTCTGGATGACTAATCATGATTAGTTGAATGTCCAAGCTTCTACTAGTAGGTCCCCAACTTGTGTTGCAGTGAATAGCCAACTACGGTTGACTGACTTATCAATGAATCATGATTAACTGTACAACTTAAAACATGGATATCTAGAGCTTCTAAACATCTTTGGAGTGGAAATATACTATATAGCTCCCCTTTAGGGCTGATTGAAGGAGGGCCTTGGCACTGCAGTTAAGCTGTTGATTTATGACTGAGATTACAAACTTGAGTCCTCAGTCTTGCATAAATGAGGGAAAGGCTATCTAAAAAAGACCCAAAGTGGTCAGACCTTCCCCAAACCATGTGCAAGCAGGAGCTACGTGCAGCAGGCTGCCCTATTTTTAGCTCCAAATCTCAAGTTTAGTGGAAAGATATTTGAGTAAAGCCCAAGTGTGTTGTCCTAGAAGCGCACTTTCAATTGCGAGGGGATAGGATATTGAAGTGATGATGATCGCAACAAGAAACAAGGATCACCCATATAGCATATGATTTTAATTTTCAGGAGGAAAATCCGAGTCCATCTCCTGTAATGTGTAACCTGTTGCAGATCGTGTTGATATTTCTGTGATTGATATGCCCTTCAAGTAGTTTTCCATGTTTGAGTTTGGCTTTTGCTATGTTCTTTTTCTTTTGATCGTTATGCTTCTTGTGCCATAAAGGAAAGTAGTTGCTCCAGGTTAATTACAGTATAATGTCTTTGTGTGCTGCTTTACTGTACTTTATATTTTGCTAGATTATTAGTACTTTGAAAACCTGGTGTGATAGCGGCTAATGCTTTTGTTCTTTGTTTCAGGATGAAATCATTGGTTGGTTCGTTCTTGCCACTGGCAAAAAATGCATCTTATCAAGAAGGAGTAGGTATTACAAAAACACAATTGAAGTGAGGATATATCTCATATCCTACTGATGCCAAAGGTTCCCTCTCAGACTAGTGCTGCATTAAGGAATAAACTCATTCGAACTAACACATGAGATAGATATCCAGGGATGCATACGACAACTCAAGTATGAACGTTAATACCAATTGGAGATAACCTGGGTGACTTAGTTCATAACCAGGCAGGAACCTTAGCTTTCTTTGGAGCAAGGGAAGTTGTTTCTATGATCAAACTTGTGGACACTTAGGTTTGTTTGGACCATGAGCTTTATTTCCTATACGGGGAAGATTAAAGTGGACTCTGCTGCAAATGAGAGAGCTTACTGCTTTGCTAGGTGGATTGAGTTCAGGTTTCTAGCATATCCAGTGTACTTTGCTGAGTGTGGCTCTTAACTCCTGACGATTAAGTCCGATGTCTTGTTTTCAGTTATTTTGGTCAGAGTGTGCAGGAAGAGCTTGAGAACATGGAGCTGTTAAACTGTTATGTTTGCCAGAGTTACTGAGCACCAAAGCTGCTATACCTTGTTTATGGAGCTTGATTTGTCTGCGATATCTTTGCTCAAAGTATACCTGAAATCATAGATTCTTCAAATCCCCATGTGAATGCATGGAGACCATTTTATTTTATTGGAAGCTCAGGAAGGCTCTATTATTAAATGATCTGGCAAGTGGAATCAGATAGTTCCACTACCCTGCTAAAGAACTGTTTTCAGCTTGTGCTGATATGCTGCCATGCTTGAAGATTTGCAGCGTTTGAATTTGGAGGTATCGTCCGTACCTTTGCTGCTTCAGCACCCTGATAGCAAACAATTGCATACCATTGCTGGAAAAGTTTTTGACATTGTAGGTACAGAAGATTTGAGGGGTGCACATATTTTGTTACAGAATGGCCTTCATAGAAATGCACTTTCAGTCGCATGCTTCTATATCTGTGTGAGGACTGGTTCGAGGCTGTTTGCCTATTGAGGATTGGTTTGAGGCTGTTCACTTATTGAGGACTGGTTCGAGGATGCTTGCTTATTTAGGGCTGGTTCGAGGCTGTTTTCTTCCCGAGGACTGGTTCACGTAGAAGCCGTGATCTATATTTGGTTAAGGTAATAGCCTCACTTAAAATTCTGGGAGTTCCGTAATATAAACTAGATGACTCCTGTGGAAGACTAAAAAAAATCTTAAAGGAAAGAATTATAATTGATGAAAAAATAAAAAAAAACATATAGGGATAATTGTGTTTCGCTCATGAATTTGTAGCTTAATTGTGATATAACCATCGATTTTCAAATTTTATGAATCAGCCACAATTTTTTTCAACTGAACTTGCCGTTAGCCACAGATTTCCCAGGCGTTAGCATTCACCAGATTAAAGCAAATAAAAAAAAGGAAAAGATTGAAATATGGAAAAAGACTAAAATACCCTCATCCACTCAAACACTCCCGTGCTCCCGTCTCCCGGTAGCTGCTCTCTCTTGCCCATCGCCTCTCCCCTTTTTTTTAAAAAAAGGCTCCTCTCCAACCCTAACCCTAGCACTCGGCGCCGGCTGCGCAGCCCGACGAGGAGGCGCGCGGGGCGAGCGCTCGTGGCTGGCCGATCTTGCGCGGTAGGCTACAGGTTGCGCGTAGCCGGCGCGAAGAGGAAAAGGAAGGAAGAGGAAGAGGAGGAGGAAGAGAATCAGAAACAGATAGGCTGCAGCTTCGGCAGGCTAAAAAGGAAGATGGTTGCAAGGGGATCAGAAGGTCGTGAGAGATTGATAAGATATGATCGGACGGTGCAAACAAAACTGATGATGTGGCTTCTTGAGAGTTGAGAGAACAACTCTTAGTGGGTTGTGTTTATATAGATACAATAGATTCTGGGACCTTTTGAATCCACTACTGGCATCGGTCATTGGTATCGGTCATGATAAATGAACTAACTGAAAAATAATTGCTCTTGAACGCTTAGTATTACATCAGAATAATCACTTGCTATACATTCAAAAAGGTTCATAAATCGCCTGGGACCCTATTGGAACCTGTTATTGTGTATGAACTGCCCCCAGAAAATCAGTTACCATAAAAGTATAAGAAAAGAAGCTTTAAAATCTATGTTCCAGATGGGACTGTAGTAGGGTCTGTTTGTTTGTGTTATGGACTGACTATTGGATCCTATAGAAAAAAACTTGATTTTGAAAGTTGTAATATAAAAGCTAAAAAAGATTACAAGATTGTAGACTAGTGATTCTGTTATGTGAGAATATCTAGCAAAAACTGTGAGAGTAGATTGTGAGATTTAGAGTTTGAAAGGCTCAACTAGTGGAATCTGGAATAAAATCTATGCTGTTTGTTTGCATTGCAGTACCACTATTAGAAGTAGAATACCATAATTTCGTATGGAAACAAACAGGGCCCTCTTGCTGTTGGCTTTGAAGAAAGTACTGTATATATGTTCGCATGGCTGTCTTCCAGTTTTGGATGCTTACATTCGAGAAAGGTCTGTTCTCATTCCAGTTATGTATCGGTTCGCGCCAACATTGCAGTGGATTGTCGCCTCGTCTGGACGGACTTGGTTCAGCCCTACTACCAATTTAAGCCCTTTTTTGGGCGAAACATATGCTCCTGCTCGAGTTCAACTACTGAAGCTCAATATTCCACACGGTAAAAACATCATTCGTTTTTAAATTATTATTATCACTGTTGATTTTTACTGTTATTTTTAATCATTTATCTGATTTAAAAAATCAGTCTTAATGTGTAAAATTACAAGTTATGTTTTAACAATTTTAATGATAAAATAAATTATAATAAAATATATTTTATTATATTAAATAAGATGATGTTAAAAATCAATGGGCAATAACAATTAATAACAGGGAGAGTAAGTGACAATTGTTGTTTACGCCCTTCTTACAGACATGCACGTTTCAATCACTGGGAAAGGAGGAGTATGTTTGGGATTAGAAAATATGATAAAGTTCAATTTACTTCCCTCAGTATAGGCAAAATTCAAATAATACCTTAAATTATATTTTGATTTATTTTACTCTACTAAAATGTGATTTTGGTCAATTTACATCCTCATGCATTTTTTTAATAAACAAGTATTAATTTTAAGATCAAATTTTACAAGATAATAAAATATATCATAATACATATTAAAAAATAATTATAAACTTTTTATCATTATTTTATAGAGAAAGTAATTTAATAGTAAATTAATCTTTGTGGTACAAACTGTATGCAAAATAATGATAAAAAATCAAGACTTATTTTTTTTAAATATGTGTTATGATGTGCTTTATAATCTTATAAAATTTTATCTAGATTATGTTTGTGTACGAAGAATTAAAAAAGATAAATTGTATGAGGCGGTAAATTGATCTAAAATCAAGTTTTGACGGGGTAAAATAAGCCAAAACATTATTTTAGAGAGTTATTTGGACTTTGGCTATATTTAGTGGAGTAAATTAGACTTTGTCCTAGAAAATAAATACTCTTTCTGTTAACAATTTTAAATTATTTTAGCTTTAGGCACGGGAACGAAGGAGAAGTGGAAAAATATGATGCCTAAAAAATGAGGAGGAAAGAGATAAAGTGTGTTGAAAAAAGAGAAATGTGTATTGGAAAGTGAGAATAATATAATTGTGAACGGAGGGAGTAGAAGTTGAAATATAATGGATAGATGAATAAAAGATCTGGATTTTTTCTTTTATTTCCCAATCTCATTCCTATTATTACTGTATTTCCGTATCCAAACGCCACCTTGTGTCAGATGTTGACCCTAGTCTGTTCAAAACGTTCCTTCCAAAGCTCCCATCGGACCTACCATGCACAGTACTTGTCTATAATAAATCCCAAGTCATCTAGTAAACAATAGCACGACCAATTCGTTCGCAATCTACTCCAGCAAAATAAAAAAAAAAACTATAAAAGACGTGAGTAGTTTCTTCCAACAACTCGTATCTCCGTAGCCTCAGCGTCGTCAATCCAACTCATTTTATTACTGATGATCAGATTCATCTCGCTCTTGCAATCCGGCCTCGCAGGCGATCCATGGCGACAAGCGGACCAACCACTGGAGCTCCGGCGGCAATAGCGGCGGAATCGAAGGATTCGTGGCCGGAGGCGGTAGGCCTGTCGTCGTCGGAGGCCACGAAGAAGACCAAGGAGAACAAGCCGGAGGCCGACGTGCAGGTCGTCCCCGGCGGCACCTACGTCACCTTGGAATGCAACTTTGGGCGAGTCAGGATCCTCGTAAACTCCGATGACAAGGTTGCCAGAGCTCCCAGGATTTGATAGCTAGGGCGCTAGACTCGTAGATTTAGGATTTTGTTCGGTAGCGATTATGATTATTCAAAAAAAATTCATACTATAATCATTTATTAAATCACTTATTCAACTTATTCACATAATTTCAATAATGTTTGGCTAAAGAACTTATTTGATATGTATTATAGGTGGTGGAAAGAAAAAGTGGTAAAAAGTTACTATTTGTAGCTTATGGATGGTAGTACAAAATGTAAAAGTGAATATAGGTGATTATGGACATAATAACAGATTTTAAGTGTTTGGTAAAAATTATAGCATAAGTTGTGATAATCATTAGCAAAAGTACATTTATAATCTTTACCAAATGGAACCTTATTATATAGAGGTTTTGTTTTTCTTGAAGGGGAAATTCTTACACTTTCTGCGAGGATTTGGAAACGTGTGACGGTATCATATCTCTGGCTTATATTTTTCCTTGGAGGAAAAAAACATTCTCTTCTTTTATAAAAAAATATTCTTCTATAAGATTATGGATGAGCGTCATATATAATATTGCTGTTACGTAACAGACAATGACATACAAACCTGGTCGCTATGATTATATCGAAGACTCATGGAGAAAAGAAAGGGCAAATCTCTTAATTAGAGATATGACAAGTGACGATCGAAAAGATCATGGAAGGGCATACAAACACGTGTTGAAAACAAGCACCAGACATCTTCATTTTTAATTCTCACTCATGCCGGTGGCCTTGTTCTTCATCATCGTCGTGTCCATTTTCTGGGAGTGGACGGTGAGCATGGCAACATACATGACGATGCCGGGTGTGATGAGGAAGCTGGCGGCATAGACCTCAACACTGGGCAGACTCACTGAGGACAAGCATCATGGTGAACATGAATTTGAGTCGCAGATAGCAATTTATTTACTTGTGTAAGAAGATAAAATGGAACATATGATAAAAATAATTGATACAGTAGTTCCAGTGCCAATACAATACCCAAGCCAACCTATTTGGTTACTTTAGAAAGCATACAAGCACTTTGTACAATACACTAAAAATATAGACAATACTTTCTGTTAAAGTTTGTAGCTAAATTAAGGGACTTAAAGATCTTGCACTAACATTGAGTTGTCGGCAACTAAATTTATATACAGAAAGAGAGGCGAGGGCTGACTGCAGATGTAGTGAAACATCATGTTGTCGCTATTGTTCTTATGGTAAATGCTGGAACCACGCACCTGCTTGATGGCTTCTCTTTTCTTAGCAACTGTAGCTGTTCCTCCTCCACCTTCTTCTCATGATGGGCCACCTTTTTGAGGAGATGGTTGTGTTATTTGTTATTTCTCCTCCCCTTTCTTTCTTTTGCACCTTCTGTTCAAGAATCCTTGCCTCAGCATCATTCTTCACCATTTCTGAAAATACATTTTCTTCATCTCTCGACCTAATATCCACCTCATCATTCTTATTAAGAAGTTCCTTTTGCCCATCAAGATGGTCTTGCAATTTTTTCCTCATGGCCTTAAGTTCTTCACTGCTTGCAGATGAACGGTAAACAAAGCGAGGGAAACCTTGACTTAATGATAATTCTAGCTTATCCAATTGATCGATCAAGCTAAAGACTCCTGACTCAGCATGCTCTTTTACTTCATTAAGAGTTTCTTCTAGCAAACTAGCTCTTCGAGAAAATTGATGTGCAAGTTGTTCTTGATTCTGGATCTCTGCTTTTGATTTCTCCAGTGCTGCTGCAAAACGGTCCTCCTTCCATTTACTTTCTATAAGCTTTTGCTTCACATGCTGGAGCTGGCTTTCAAGATCTTGGACACGCTTATGGAGCTTTGTGTTCTCATTGAGTGTATTTAACTTTTCTTCCTTTAATTGGTGAATTTTACCTAACATTTCATTGTTTTTCTCCTCTAGTTGACCTATCTGCTTCATCTGATTCTCCTTAAGTACCTCAAGTTGAAATGCCTTTGCAGATATCTCATCGTGTGCATACTGAATCTGTTGATAGGTCCTAATAACGTTTCTAAGGCTCAGGTAGAGAGAACCAAGTCTTGTATCATCAGCCATAATTTGTTGATTAACTGTATCTTCAAATTCTTTCATCAATGACTTGTTACCTGTGCATGCTTGAGCTAGAATTTTCAAATCCTCCTCCACCTTTGTCTTTTGAGAATGCAATACATTGATTGTGTTCTCCAATTCTTTAGTTTTCGTACTCATGCCATCGATATGACTTGCCATTTCACTTTGGGACTTTGCTAGTGTCTCACTTAAGTTAGACACTCTGAATGTTGCTTCTTCCAACTGCCTGTCCAATGTGGAGTTATTATCTAGTTGAATTGAAAGCTCCTTTATCAGTCGTGCCACCTCGTTCTCAAGATTTTTAATTAAACTCTCTGACTGCTTAAGTCGTGCTACTATTGTATCCCTATCTTTTTGTGTAGCTTTAATATCCTCTTGTAGCTTAGCTTGGGCTTGCTCTGATTGCTCAGACAAGGTACAAATGTTCTTCTGCAACTCATCATTAGCTTGTTGTAGGGAATAAATATTCTCACTTTGCTTTTCTACCACACACTCTAAGTTTGTGATTGAAGCTTGAGATGCATGTAACTCCAATAGAAGTGTATCATTTTCCTTGCGTAATGCCGCAATCTTGGCATGGAGACTCCTCCTCACCTCCACCAATTGGTTGTTTGACCTAGCAATATCATCTATCATAGCTTTAACCTTCTCCTCAAGCTTTGCTTTGGCTTGATCTGATTGATAGGTCAAGGTACAAATGATTTTCTGCAACTCATCATTAGCCTGTTGTAGGGATGAAATGTCCTTGTTTTGCTTTTCTATCACACCCTCAAAGTTCTTGACAGAAGCTTCTGATATCTGTAACTTCAATAGAGTTGCATCCTTCTCTTCGTGTAATGCTACAATCTTAGCTTGGAGACTCCTCCTAACCTCCTTTAGTTGCTTGTCCAACCTAAGAATATTATTAGCCATAACTTTAACCTCCTCCTTTAACTTAGCCTTTTCTTGCTGTGATTGCTCAGTCAAGGTATCAATGGTTTTCTGCAACACATCGTTACCCTGTTGTAGAGAAAAAATATTCTCATTTTGCTTTTCTACCACACCCTCTAAATTTCTGATAAAATTTTGAGATGCCTGTAACTCTGATAGAGCTTCATCCTTCTCTTCAAGTAATATTGCAATTTTAGCATAAAGAGTCCTTCTCACCTCTACCAATTGCTTATCCAATGTATCAATGTTATTTGCCATAGCTTTAAGCTTCTCTTGCTCTGATTTATCAGTCAAAATATGAATGGTTTTCTTCAACTCATCATTTGCTTGCTGTAGGGAGGAAATATTCTCATTTTGCCTTTCTACCATACACTCAAAGTTCTTAACAGAAGCTTGAGATGCATGTAAGTCCAATAGAGCTACATCTTTCTCTTTACGTAATGCCACAATTTTGGCATGGTGACTCCTCCTCGCCTCCACTAATTGCTTGTCTAACCTAGCAATGTTTTCTATCATGGATTCAATCTTCTCCTCAAACTTAACTTTGTCTTGCTCTGATTGCTCAGTTAAGGTAAAGATGGTCTTCTGCAACTCTTCATTAGCTTGTTGCAGAGATGAAATGGTCTCATTTTGCTTTTCTACCACACCCTCAATGTTCTTTACTGAAGCCTGTGATGCCTGTAACTCAGATAGAGCTGCATCCTTTTCTTCATGTAATGATGCAATTTTAGCATGGAGACTCTTCCGTACCTCCACTAATTGATTTTCCAACTTAATAGTGTTATTTGCCATAACTTTGAGCTCCTCCTGCAACTTTGCCTTTTCTTGCTCTGACTGCTCAATCAAGGTACATATCTTTTTTTGTGACTCATCATTAGCATGTTGTAGGGATATAATAGTCTCATTTTGCTTTTCTACCATACCCTCAAAATTTTTGACCAAAACTTGAGATGCATGTAACCATGATAGAGTTTCATTCTTCTCTTCAAGTAATGTTGCAATTTTAGCGTGAAGACTCCTCCTCACGTCCATCAATTGGTTGTTAGACATAGCACTGTCATCTAACATAGCTTCGATCTTCTCCTCAAACTTTGCCTTGGCTTGTTCAGATTGCTCGGTCAAGGTACACATGTTCTTCTGCAACTCATCATTAGCTTGCTGTAGGGATGAGATATTCTCATTTTGCTTTTCAACCACACACTTAAAGTTTTTAACAGAATTTTGGGATGCCTCTAACTCTGATAGGGCTACACCCTTCTCTTTATGTAATGCCATAATCTTAGCATGGAGAGTCTTCCTCACCTTCACCAATTGGCTTTCTGACCTAGCAATAGTTTCTGTCATGGCTTTGATCTTCTCCTCAAAGTTAGCCTTGGCTTGCTCTGATTGCTCAGTCAAGGTAAAAATGGTCTTTTGAAACTCTTCATTAGCTTGTTGTAGGGATAAAATGTTCTGATTTTGATTTTCTACTACACCCTCAATGTTCTTCACAGAAGCTTGTGATGCTTGTAACTCCAATAGAGCTGCATTCTTCTCTTCATGTAATGATGCAATTTTAGCATGGAGACTCCTCCGAGCCTCCACTAATTGCTTGTCCAACATAGCAATATTATTTGCCATATCTTTAAGTTCCTCCTGCAACTTTTCCTTCTCTTGCTCCGATTGCTCAGTCAAGGTACAAATGATCTTTTGAAACTCTTCGTTAGCTTGTTCTAGGGATGAAATTTTCTTATTTTGTTTTTCTGCTACACCCTCATTGCTCTTTACAGAAGCTTGTGATGCTTGTAACTCCAATAGAATTGCATTCTTCTCTTCATGTAATGATGCAATTTTAGCATGGAGACTCCTCCGAGCCTCCACAAATTGCTTGTCCAACAAAGCAATGTTATTTGCCATAGCTTTAATTTCCTCTTGCAACTTTGCCTTTTCTTGCTCTGATTGCTCAGTCAACACACATATGGTCTTTTGAAACTCTTCATTAGCTTGTTGTAGGGATAAAATGTTCTGATTTTGATTTTCTACCACACTCTCAATATTCTTCAAAGAAGCTTGTGATGCTTGTAACTCCGATTGAGTTGCATTCTTCTCTTCATGTAATGATGAAACTTTAGCATGAAGACTCCTCCGAGCCTCCACTAATTGCTTGTCCAACATAGCAATGTTATTTGCCATAGCTTTAATTTCCTCATGTAACTTTGTCTTCTCTTGCTCTGATTGTTCAATCAAGGTACAGATGCTCTTCTGTAATTCATTATTAGCTTGTTGTAGGGATAAAATATTCTCATTTTTCTTTTCCACCACACCCTCAAATTTCTTGACTGAAGCTTGAGATTTCTGTAACTCTAATAGAGTTATATCCTTGTCTTTATGTACTGCTGCAATTTTAGCATTGAGACTCTTGCGCACCTCCACCAATTGCTTGTTCAAAGACTCATTTTCAGCTTTGCTATATGTGATGGTTTCCCTGAGTTTGGAGTACTCCACATCTAAATTCTGTAGTTGTGCTTTCAAGTCACCTTGCTCTGCCAATAGCATCAAGTTGTCATTTTTTAGTTTTTGGTTTTCTACCAATAAGGTCTGCACTTCATTGTCTGCCAGCATGGCCTTCTCAAGTTCAGAAGACATGATGTTGCATTTGTCTATTGTATCTTTGAGTCGATTGTTGAGGTCTTTCCTCTCCTTCTCCAAGTCTGCAACTAACATCTTTAAGTTATCTCTCTCATTCCCAATAATTTCATTCTCATTGGACAATATTTCCATATCATTCTCCATGGATGATAATGCTTTAAATGATGTAACAACCTTTCTCTTTGTCAATCCAACCAACGATTTACAGCTTTAGATTTTTCCACTTCTCATCAACATCTGAAAAGATAAAATGATATATTTTTTTTCAGAAATGCCATAACAAAACACATTACTCATTGAAGAAAAAAAATCATTTATTGAAGTATTGGAAAAAATATTCCTCGCAAACACATCCTACAACATATTCAACTCATAAAATACATCAGTGGTATAAAACTTAAATGCAAATATGAAGCATATAACTGTAGCAGCTATCAAATATTTTGATAAAAAGAAAAGTTATAATTGCAACACTAGAGAAGCATAGATTGTATAGTTTCCACCTAATACGCATCTGATCAAATCATATAGGTAATAGAATTTGTAAGATGATTTCACTAAGCTTATATTGACCCTATTTTTCTTTCGAGATCTAGTGTTCATACATCATATATAATCCATAATATAGCACATAGAATTTCTTTATTCTGTAAAACATGGGAAAACTATATCATCTTTTTTTTTGCATTGTGAAAAAAATAAGAAACCATAAGTACTCTCTAAATCTCAAAAATGCAGAATATATATATATATATATATAAAAGCCTAAAATGTTTTTTCTGGGGAGGTATAGAAGCATAGAAGCTTGACTTGGTGGGATGAAATGATTAACATGGCTTCATACTCTCTAAGAAGTGGCCAATTGCATCCTTATCTACATATACTGGAACATATGGAAGGAATGAAACTATATAATTTTCAACAAACATGGAAGCCTACGACCAATTCCAATATTAGTCATGGCGAAGGAAGGAGTCCAAGCTACATTGGTGAGCTGTGGGGGCAATGTTTTAGCTGTTAGTTGATGATATTAGTGCAGGGTGCTTTTCATTGCCCCTTCATCAGCCAAATGTCATGTTCATTTTTTACTAGAAGCTTTTCATTGTATAAAGTATCTTCTTGAATGAATTACAGAGCCACTGTCAAATTTTTTCTAAAAGAAAGACATTTTTTAGGAATTTAAACCATAATTTTACCTTGACTCTCATAGCCTTTGCTTTAAATATCAACTACTATGGTGATGGAAATTCTATTATATTCCCTCTGTTCTAAAATATAAGCATTTTTAGGTTTAGTCAAAGTCAAACTTTTATCACTTTGACCACTAATAATATTTTATCATATAAAATTTTTTTTTTTAATTCATCGTGAAATAAGCTTTCATAAAAAGTATTTTATATTAGAAATTATGTAATTTTCTAGATATTATTAGTGAAAATTAAAATGAAGTTGACTTTATCCAAACCTAGAAATGCTTATATTTTTTATCGGATGTAGTAATTTGTTTATGCCATGTTTCAACAATATGCAATGTTTTCAATTTGATAGATTTTTATTTTTATTTATCAAAATTACAAAAGCTTAGGAGTACCTAGGCATGATGGTGCCCGACTGCTCACTTAGTTTCCCCATATCTCTTCTAATAAATAAGTTTGTAGATGTCCTCTATCCCCATATTTTTTGTTTCACAAATTTTATCTCCAATAGAAAAAACAGCAAATCCGCACTCCACACCTTGTCAACAGAATGACTAATTTACCCCTCCCACCTCCATTCAATTTGAAATTCGCTTTCTGTTAGACCCCTCCCCGCCCCAACACCTCCGCACGGGGCTGCACGGTGACTCCAACTCCCGCAGCGTCGACAGTATCACCGTCCCCTTTGCGGACCCTCCTACCTCCACACAGCGCTGCGTGACTCCAACTCCCACAGCCCCGGCGCGTCACCGTCCCTGTGTCGGATCCCACCACCTCTGCAGTGCGCTGAGAGGTGACTCTAAATTCTTGTAGTGCCAGCGCATCGCACTTCCTGCGCGGACCCTCCACCTCCGTGCAGCGCTGAACGGTGACTCCAACACCCTCAGTGCCGACGCGTCGCCGTCCCAGTTGCAGTCGCACTCACTATCCCCGTCGCACTCACCTATCTCTGTCCAAGACTGTCCCTTTCGACTTGGAGGTAGTCAATATCTACTTCTCGAACTCCTCGTGTGTGACCGTCAGAGAGATGAAACTTGAGAGATAATTTTCATTATCTCTATGTGCTCTGCAGTTAGGATGATAGCCCTATCCCAGGAAACGCGGCACGCGGCCCCTTTGCCGACTCTAGGTAAGGCCCTCGATAGAAAACAATATCGCTAGGTAGTCGGAGACCCACGGTGACGCGGCCTCGTCAGCCTGCTGCTCCAGTTGGCAACAACATCATTTGTGCACGGTGATGAGATGGATGCCACTTACAAGCTCCGCGTCGATGTCCAACGCGTTTCCACTTACAAGCTCCGCGTCGATGTCCAACACGTTTCTACGTTGGGTTGAGGCAGGCCACCACAACGGCTGACATTCAGCAGTCCAAAGTTGGGCTCAAACATCCACTGCGTTTCTGCGTTGGGTTAAGGCAGGCCACCACACCGGCCGGCATTCAGCAGTCTAAAGTCAGGCTCAAATTGCAGGCATCGTGCTGCTACTTCGCCATGCAGCTACTAAGCAAACGAAATCAAATTTATTTGTGTATCTTTGAATCGGATGGGTGGCGTATAAGGACCAAGCTCATAATATCATATTTACTTTTTTGTCCATGTAGCTCAGTAGTTACTATACAATCTGTCATAACTGTATTGTAGTAGAATTGTGTCACGTTGTCTCTCTTAGTGGAGCGAGAATATATCGTATTGTCTTTCGTATTGAAAAAAAATTGCATCAGTTTTCCTGCCCATAGTGTAGCACGGACACTTAGACTAGTTCTTTATAAATTTGTTACACTGTATCAAAGTATGTGTGACTTTGATCGTGGAAAGGACAGATAAGATGATGTAATCATCAGCTGGGGACTGGAATGACGGAATTATTCTATAAACATTTTACGTTTGGGGCCAGACTCATGCCGGGCACAAAACCTGAGCATAAAGCTCGAACCCGAAAAAACATCGGGTCCGAACCTGGAAAATCCGAAATTAGAATCCTGAATCAATTTTTCAAGTAGTAGATATGAAAACCCAAACTAATTTTGAGCCTATTCGGGTTTATACCTTCGATACCTAAACCACCCAAAATACCCGAATAGTCATCAACTGAACCTATTTTAACCTAGTAGTCATCCCCTCCCCAGCCAGCTAGGCTCATCTCACAGATCAATTACAAAAACGTACAAATCTATATAGTAGTATAACATAAATTCACTTGTTCCAAACTACGATAAGATGTGTAGTGTTTTGACAATTTTCAACATGACTATGTAAAATCGTGTAATTTGGGTATACGGCCTGCACCCGAACCTGGAATATCAGGTTCATGGGTTTGTTCTTTTAGGTATCATTTTTGAAAATCCGAGTTTTCAAAGTCCGAATTGTCCGGTCCGAATTTAGGGTAAACCCCAATGCCCAGAGTGACTCTGGACCTTTTGGCAGCACAGTTTGCAATGCTCGCGGTCACACATATTAAGTTGTCTTAGTTTCTGTCCAAAAGGAAAGGCAGGTTTGGTGATGGAGTTACCATATAAGAACTGAAGAGGTTGCATATATAAAACTGTGTTGGTGAAGATAAACCTAACAAATGGTTCCATGAGCCATACAAATTTTACATCTTTTTGCTCTCTACCGTACAGCATGAAACCTGTGTTTTCCGTTACGTGTTTTTGCATCAAGGACATCTGATTAAAAGCCACAAGCTGACCAATCTTGACCTTGTTTGGATGTTGTATTATTTACAAACCAAACTTTTCAAAAACCGCAGTTTTTGTTAGAGCACCCACTAGCAGTACAGTTTCAAGGATATACCACATGCAGTTTTCTTAAATTTTGACCCGAACAGAAACATTAGTGCGTTTGGTCGGCTCAGTATTTTTCAATGTCCTGTGTTCACTCTACCTTGCTAAGCCGATAGCAAGCCAATTAGCGGCATGTTACCAACGTATAATCTTAAATAACCCTTTTATGGTTTGCATACTGTTCCTTTTCCTTTTGGCTTGCCTGAAAGCCACCCATTATATGACCAGTAACATACATGCATCGTCGTTTCTCGTTTTAGGAAAGAAAAAAAAAAGAGGTAGAGAATGGTCTTTTAGAAAATATAGAAACATACCATGTTATTTCCCTCTGGTCGCATATCGCACATCAAGTATACGATAAGATGTGTAGTGCTATATGCGCTACTTGTGCGCTAGACATATACCTTCGCTCATGCTACTCGCAGGGCCTGTAAATTCTATGCTTACGGAAGAGATTTGATGAAATGTTTATAGCAGTAGCCAGTAGATGTTGCAATTTAATTAGGCTCTGATTGGATACGAATTATTCTATGTATTTTTCAGAGGATGCCATGGCTTAGTAAAAATAGTATAGTATTGGAAATCTAGGCTGCTTGGGTGCAAAACTAACTGAAGTTTTAAAACTAAAGCACTACACATCTTATCTTATCGTATACTTATCGTATACTTCATATACTTCGCCGAGCAGTAGCAATACTAGCAATGTAATTCCTAGCATATATGCGACCAGAGGGAAAGGAGAAGCCAAGAAACGTACCGGCTGATCAGATGCCTCCTTCTCTACAGCTCTATCCCCGTCTCTCACCACTTCCTGGAGCCGGAAAAAGACCTGACAGGAGAAAGAACGAAACCAATCAGTATCAAGCAAGAAGGGATGGCGTCAAATTAACCAGACAGAAACGAGAAGGGAAGTTAATTACCTCAAGCGAGGACGACGATTTTGTTCGATGATCGAAGCAAGAAGAAGAAGACAGGAAGAAGCTGCTCAGTGACGCTTGTCCACTAGGCACGCACACACACACAAACACAGAGAGAGAGAGAGGGAGAGAGAGGCTCTAGCTAGTTATCTACTGTGTGTGGGCAGCGTTAGAAACGCACACAAGTGAACAACTAGACAGAGCTTCTGTAAGCTCTGCCGCATCTGCCTGGCGCCGTATGCTTCGGCTCGGTATTTCATTACGGAGCCAGCCGCACAGGACAACCGGCTTTTGTCTCGGCCCGGCCATGGTTTTGTTTCTTGGTTCCCTCCTCAACTCGTGGACGAGAGTATTCTATGCATAAGAAAAAAGGAAAACGGAAGAAGCACTAATAACATACTAGACCATATAACCACACTTTTTTCAAGGAATTAATCCTTTTATTAATTTAATTAGTTTGCTCCCTACTTCCTAAAATATAAGTATTTCTAGGTTCAATCCAAGTTTAACTTATTTAATTTTAACTATTAATAAAAGAGAATCATAATATTTTTATCATTTATAAATTATGTTACTAGATTCATCATAAATACAAACTTTTATAATATATAACTTTATATTAAAAAATATTTAATTTTGTAGATACTAATAGTTAAATTTTAAAAAGATTACTTTGGTTAAACTCAGAAATGTATATATTTTTGGGACGAAGGTTGTGAACTTGTGATTGTTATCCTGTAATAATTTTCAAACACAGAGAAATAAGTTGCCAGGTATGTAGAATGGCCCTAACAATCTAGGCCACCCCACATAGCATATGGCTCATTTCACAAAGAAATGTTAATGATGAAAGTAATTTTCTGGTCAGCATTTTTCTTGCATCCATGTGATGCAAAGTACTATGAGAACCACACAAAAGTCCATCGCAAAAAATAAAGAAAAGGGAACCACATAAAACTGATGGCACCACATATTGAACTGCCTGTCTATCAAAATGTAGAGGCCAGCGAAATTTGGTACATTCCATTTGCATAAAAAAAGATTGGGTTGAAAAATATACTATGTTCAAGGTGCGACACGTGGATGAAGGCTGCAATAATAATTATAAATTCGAATTGCTTTTTGGTTTTTTACTGTTCTTGGTTGTTATTGCACGCGACTAGGATCTAAAGGTGGGCGTCCATTCTTAGCTTTGTCGAAGCTAGAGAGCCATACGTTCAGCACTTGTGCTGTTCTGTTCCTCACCACGACTGTCACTAGATAGCCATTGTTCAATTGTCGGGTTGCACTTGTGGGTGCTGGCGTTCCTCCATTTTCGTCCACTAGATCAAGTGATGTTCTCCATTGCTGTTGTTGCTTCCGCGACAAGGAATTTTTGGGGTTCAAACCCGACCATGGACTCCGTGGCATTGTGCGAGGCTCATATGGAAGAGACCCAACTCCTATCGTTTGTGGTAAAGAAAACTATAAGAGTAGTCTTATCTTACTAGTTTAAATAAAGATAGATCAACCTAAATAGCTAAGGATACAAAGCATAGTAATTTCGAGTTAACTTTTTACACAAAGCGAGTACGAAAGCATAAGCGGGTTGCTGTGTAGGTGTGGCCTACAAGCGTGTGCTTGGGCATGAACCGTATTTGAATCTAGACTGTTACAGAATGGTATCAGAGCCGATCTTCGCTGTGTCACGGTGGCGTACGGTCAATGGCGCAAATACAGTGTGCATGGCGCGTGGGTTTTGCGGGGCCACGACAAGACACGTATGCTGCTGCTGACATACGATGTGGCAAAGGAGGATCGATCTTAAAAGTTGCTTCGACAAAGATGTCGAGTCCTTTGAGGATGGGAATCTTTGAGGCTCATGAAAGAGGATCAACTTCTATAGCTTGCGGTGGAGGAAAACTATGAGATTAGTCCTATTTTACTAGTTTAAAGAGAGATGGATCAACTTAAATAGTCAAAGATCAAAGCATAGTAACATCGAGTTAACCTTTTTACGCGAAATAACAATAAAAACGTAAGCGAGTTGCTGTGCAGACGTGGCCCACACAGCGTGTGTGTAAGCACAAGCGTATTTAGGCCTAAGCTGTTACACATTGTTCTTGAGTTTATTACATATTTATGATAATCAACAAAGATAACTTTTCACAAGGGAAATTTGGAAAGCTGTAGAAGCACAGGAATGGTCACCAACTAAATTCTTGTTTGAAATGTAGAAATTTTAAAAATCACATAAAAATTTCATAAGACTCAATTCAATTTGAAAAACTCTTCATCCCATCCTCTAACACTCATCAAGGTGTCGAATATCCGTCCCAATAGAAACATATAACTACTGACCCATCTACTCCCTCCATTTCAAAATATAAGTATTTCTGGCTTTAATAAAATCAAATTTTTATCACTTTCATCACTAATAATGTATAACTAATAATATTTTGTCATATAAAAATTATATTTTTTTTATTCATTAGAAAATAAGTT
This sequence comes from Zoysia matrella, assembly GCA_001602295.1. Taxonomy (NCBI): domain Eukaryota; kingdom Viridiplantae; phylum Streptophyta; class Magnoliopsida; order Poales; family Poaceae; genus Zoysia; species Zoysia matrella. The sequence continues at coordinate 45,224 of BCLG01003694.1, forward strand.
TTCATAAAAAATAAATTTTTACATTAAAATTATGTAATTTGCTAGATATTATTTGTAAAAGTTAAAAAAATTAATCTTATTTAAATCTAAAAATATTTATATTTTAGAACGGAGACACATTCATCCCAGTGGATCCCATTCCGCATTCCAGGGAGAGGATTTGTTGCAACCAGTGTCCCCTTTAGCTCCGCCAATCGTAGTCTCCCGATCCTAGGCCTTTTGCAGGCCGTGGGCCTCAGGTTGGGCTTACAATTCGTTGTGCCAGCCCACTTTTGTTTAGGAGACTACTTATATTCGCCGTTCTCGGTCCAGCCCGCAACTCACCCAAGTCTAGCGACCCAATCAAAATCAATTGAATGTGTGGGCGCAATGAACCCAAGCATAAAAGGACAATTGCATCAGTGATTCAATTTAATAAGTTAATTGTGTGTTTAATATTAGTTTTTAAAATTTACACATTAGATCCTGATTTTTTAAAGTGAATATGCCGTTTGATCCTAATTTCTAACATCGTTAGCGGTAAATTTTTTAATAATTTAAAAATAAGAAAAAATTAATAGATAATGAAAACCATAAGAAAAGGACAAAATTACCTTTGATGTTAAAATTTTAAAAAATAAAGTATATTTAGAATTTTGTCAAAACATTCAAATTTTTACTTAAATTACATTCAAAATACATTTAATTATTTGCTGAATTTTTCTATATGCTATTATTTTTTTACAAAACAAATCAATTGTACAAAATAAATGAAGAATATGATCAATAGTGGAAGGGCAAACATGTTGTTTTACATAAACTTAGGGTGTATTTGGTACAATTTTGATTCTCTGAAGAATGTGAAATATTTCAGTTTCAGTACAGAAACGTTTCTAGTCAGAAACAGAATCATTTAAAAACCGTTTGGCAAATTTTAGTAATTCAGATTAAAAAAGCAAAAAAGAGGATTGAAATGACCAATATACTCTTCTTGTATTAAAATAAAAATATCGAAACAACTTTAGAAAATTTTTGAAACTAATAAAACAATTTTAGAAAACTTTGAAAATTAATAAAACAACTTTAAAAAACTTTAAGAATAACTCGAAAAGTACCTACCCAAAAAGTTTGACAAGATGAACCTAACAAAACAACTTAAAAAAAATTTAGATACTTGAGGGAACATTTTTGAATTTCAAAAGATTTTTATATGGTTAACAACAAAGTGATTCACAGGTGAAACACCCTCGAAGCTGTTTCACTTGTCCAAGTCAAATTCTCAAAACGTTTCAAGTGATTCAACGGTAAAACGTTTCACCGTTTTAGTTGTTTGGCACCGTTTCAAGTGATTCATTCAAGAATCTGAAATGTTTCAAGGTGCCAAACGCACCTTTAACACCGTCGAGTGGAGATAACGGAGTAAGATCAAATCTCATTGTTCGTTTTAAAAAAACCAAAGTCAAATATGCAAAATTAAAAAACAAAGCCAAATATACCATTAGCTTTTTAACTAGAGTCAATTACACAAATGGCTGAAGTATAAATGAAGGCTACATACTACAGTACTAGAGGTTATAGGCTCAACACCAATATATTCAAATAATGGTTTCAAAAGAATATATATTCAAATAAACATTTTTGTAAAGAAAGTATTTATAGACAACATGTTAAAATGTTGATTGCGAGAAAGATAATCCGTCCGTTCCAAAATATAAACATTTCTATATTTAGTCAAAGTCAAACTTTTATCACTTAACCATTAATAATATTTTATTATATAAAAATTATATTTTTTGGATTCATTATGAAATAAGCTTTCATAAAAAATATATTTTTACTAGAAATTATGTAATTTTCTAAATATTATTAGTAAAAGATAAAAGAGATTAACTTTAACCAAATCTAGAAAATGCTTATACTAGAAATTTTGTAACGAAGGTAGTAGTTGTGATACCCGTATATAAGAGTTTTGTCTGATG
>BCLG01003695.1:0-46473 GCA_001602295.1 Zoysia matrella
AATAGTTACTTGAAAATTTTTGATAAATCACGAAAAAAAAATGTGTAATCGCATATTGCACTTATCCAAAGTTCACAAACTCATAATAAAGCATCATAATGTGAGGCAGCATTAAAAAAAATGAGAATTCTGAACCATTCAACAACACTAATACAAAAAATCGGGAAAAATGAATAAAAAGACCAATGAAAAAAATCCAGTACGAAATAGGTTTTCTTTCCAACAAAATAATAGAACTGGGACATGATATGAAAAATCGCTCATCTTCTCTTCAGTAGATGAAGAAATGAAGTCCAGCATTCTATATTCTATAATGATCTTTTTTCAGTGTGTAATGCTACTACTTAAACATACACTGCAAAGCACAATCATAATGAGCTAAACTTGAAGAAGTGTATCAGGGGGGGAAAAAAGAGTCCAGTCAGGATAGTTACTAAACTAGCTATTATATTAACCTCAAGATAAAAAAACACCATGTCACAGAAGTGCAAGGAACTTTCAAGGTAAGACAGTACTTACATGAGTTGCAAGGTGGCATGGAAAACCATACTTCCAATAGCAAGTATCATATTGGATATGTGCAGGACACTGAACCGTTTCTCAAAGCCTTGGCGGAAAGCATTCACTAGCCCAATAAATGCCAAAAGAATGCAAGGAGCATTAGAGATGGTATTGTAGAACTCTGCAATATATGACGAGTGCGCATAATTCTCCTCGCATAACTCAGTAGTTGATGTAACAGGCCCCCAGAAGCTAGACACCATTGATTCTGCCATGGTTAGCTCCTGATTCACTGTTCTTCAGCTGGCTATGTCACACCAGCAATGGAGGTCAATTTAGCAGGGTCAAAACATGAGCGCACCACAAAATGACCTGCACAAATAATATGTAATGCAGTTAGAATGATAACAAATGAATTATAATGGATCTATGCTCTTTTGAATCCACAGTGTCAAATGAGTGCGTTCAACTTGCCAAAAGTAAACTACCAGTAGGTAATAAATCAAATTACCGGCATAATTACATGATCCAGCCACCCGTATGCCAATTTGTTTTTAGTTGTGCACTAACTTTTAACTGCACATTCAATGACTCTAAGAGACTCAGACCCCTTCGAAACAGGCCGTCCACAGTCAAGAGTCAACACAATCAATTGACCACCGCAAAAACAATTATACAATACAACTTAGCAGGGGGGCACGAAGTGTGCCACCGATAAACAATTTCGTCTCAAGAAACTAGACCGAAACTACAATTGAACTCTGTGGCAACCGCCCTCGCGACACAAACCACCAGCGCCCACAGATCCCCGGAGGAGACTCCCAAACGCCGGCAGCGAGTCCCGTCCGCCCCTAGCGATCCCAGCCACAGCTCCTCACCGCGCTCCAGAACAGATCTTCCGGGCCGCCGACAGCCCACGATCAGAGCAATGCGAAAGGCGCGATCGGTGGGATCCGAATCGCCGCCGCGTGAGGATGGAGCGGCCGGGCGGGACGGGGAGGATCCCTCCGCGGCTAGGGTTTTGACGGCGCGGTTCGAGGGAAGGGATCGGCCACCGGCCGGCGCTTACCTCGGTCTCGGCGGGCAGGAGGGACGCTGCTCTCGATCGCTCGCTCGCTTGCTCGGAGGCCGCGGGGTCCGAGTGCGTGGCTGCGCCGCCTGCTGCTAGGGCATACGGAGAGCGGCGAGCGAGCGGTGGGTCTGCTTTCCTCCTCTCCTCCCTTGGCTGCTGATGCTCCCTCTCTTTTTTTTTCCTTTTTTTAATACGTCCTTTTCTTTTTGTTTTTCTCGTTTCGCTTCTTCTGTTCTAGGCGACGCACTACGCGGTGCGCGTTGGTTTGGAGCTGCCATGGCCCGCACGTCAGTGGACGACACGTGGGCCCAACCGCAGGTGCAGTTGAGGAGGGCGGCGTGGTCCCGAGCCGGTGGACGGTGGCGTGGCCGGGCCCACACAGGAGGCGCAGCGAAACGGCGTGCGCCGTTGCTTTCACAATTCACACGGCCGTCCCTGCCTCTGCCCTTTGAGCGCGACGCACACGCGCCGACACGGCGGACGCGTGGTTGCGTGCCCGCGAGCCGGGCCGGGCCGGGCTGCCCCGGGCCAGGTAAGTGCTGAAAAAGAGAGGTGCGCTGCGTGCGCAATCGCACGACGCAACCGCACCTCGCCCCGATCGGGGTCGGCCGCCGCAGCTGCCCCTCGCCTCGACTGGGCCACCGACTGGGCCACGGCTGGTGCCACCGCCCCTCGTCTCGGTTGGACTTGAGCCGCCTTTGTCGAGTTGAACCAAACTTAAAATTTTTTATTTTTATTTATGGATATGTTTTAAATGGTATTATGAATCAATTATATTACTTGCTATATGTAAAAATAGTATTGTTCCAATTTTTTATACAGATTTTTTGCTCTTGATATAGATCGTTTACTCTTGATTAATTTGTAAAAAAAAATACATATACATTTTGCTTATTTGTTCAGCTGGGGCAAATAACGGATACCTCCTTAAAAATGTGTATGGAGTAAAAACACAACAGCACTAACTGAAAAAGGAAAAAAAGAATAGGGTCTTACATTTTGGATTGATTTTGGGTACACAAGAGAAAGAAGATTTTTGGAAATAAATAAAAGATAGATCTTCAAAACATAGGAAAATAAGTAATTTGATCAAGCGAAAAAGAGGTGCGCCAGGTAAAGGTGAAGAATGAAACGTGCAAACTTTACGCGAGTTTTAAAAATTTGGGAGAATCTTATGCGCAGGGGAAAATAATGTACTTGAGGTGGCTACGAATATTAGAAAAAGGGGCAGGAGAGACTTCGGTGAACGACCGTACGCTTACGTTGCCATCGCATCAATCAGCATGCATCATCACTCGATCGAGAGACATCTTAACGCGGACCCAAAACATTCGTCCGTTCTCCCGTGGTTCCATGGAGTATCGTCTGATTACGTTTTTTTTAGTAGAATATCGTCTGATTATGTTGCCGTCACTTGAGAGAGACGTCCATAAAACGACTGTATGTACACATAGGGCTCATGATTATGTTCATTTTATCACAGTTTTAGTTTGCAATAACATAGGGCCCATCAATTCCCGGCCTTAGGTGATCCACTTTCAAGAATAGAAAGATTGGGCCAGCCCTCGTCTCTTAAATTTCGGCCCATGACACCGATCGGCCCAGAAGCATGCTCTCATCCTTTGCCATTATAGCTCTGGGCACCCAAAACCTCCCTGATACAGAAAAATTGCTCTCCATTCTCGAAAGATAAAGCTGGAATTTCAGATCTTACGAACTGCCAGCGCATTATTGGAAAACATATATTTTTTAAAGCAGAGACATGCATTGACCAATTTTTTCCCCTTACAAAGCGCATAGTGTCGCCATCGCATCGCAGGCCTCCCCCCCATCGCTTTACTTATTCCTCTCGCTTCTTGCATAGACAGACGCTAACACACGGCCGGGCACGTACAGGGACGAACACACACATACACACAAAGATGCCAAGATGGCAACACATGCTCCTGGGGGAGGCACACGCGGCAAAACCATGACACGCTTCGCTTAGGACGACGCCCTGCCGCCTCCACCGGCACCGGCACCTGCACCGGCGCCGCCGCCTCCTCCGGAGCCGGCCTCCTGCGCCCTGCTCTGGATGGCGTGGCCGGCCTGCTGCGTCTTGTGGCCCGCCTGCGCGGCGGCGTCGGCCATCCGGCGGCGCGCCTCCTCCACGTAGTCGGGCGTGCGCTGGAACGCCTGGCGCGCGGCGTTGGCCAGCACGGTGAGCGAGGATAGGCCGCCGAGCCCGAGCGCGCCCGACGTCAGGAACCCCGTCACGGCCAGCCCGATGAGCAGCGCCGCGGGCACCAGGACGGGGCTGAACAGCAGGAACAGCGGCGTGGCCAGCGCCAGACCCACCACGGAGCCCGCGAGAGTCAGCCCCGACAGCACCATCAGCAGCCCGCCCAGCGGGAACAGCGTCGCCACAGTCAGCGCCTGCGACGCCGACGGGCCCTTGTCGTGGAGCATGCCCTTCACCTGCTCCCCCATCGGCCGCCCACCGGCGCCGTAGCCCTGCCCGTACTGGGTGCCGATGCCGCCGCCTCCGGGGGTTCCGCGGACGTCGACGCGATCCGCCATCGCCTGCTTGTTCGTAGCCAATGGATCGGCAACCTTACCTGCCTTTGAAGATTTTGGATGCAAGAACAGAGATAAGCTAGGCAGAGAGAGACAGTGGAGTGGAGATGCCGGACGGCCAGCTCGCCGTATAAAGGCGGGGAGAGCGGTGACACGTAGAGGCGAGCCCGGGGTACGTGGAGGTGGAGGAGGCTTGCATGGGTTACACCGGTCGAGCTAGGCTGACACGGCGCGCGCGGCCTGAGCCTGCGGCTGTCGGATTTCGTGAGGAAGGCAGTGTCTGCGTGCCAGCTGAAGGGGTGGACATGTCCGTTTGCACGGCCACGTTGGACGGCAGACGCTGTGTGTGCTGCCGTGGTTGGTTTGGGTCGGCACGTGATCTACTCGAGGTCATGTTTATCATCAAAAGAGTTTGGTCCTCCTCTGTCCTGTAAAGATTGTCGCTCGGAATGAAAATCATCAAAGCTGTGAGAAGTAGACGAAATGAGACTGCTGTGGTGCTGTCGCTCTGCCACAATTATAGCATCTACAATACTGAATTTCCTTAATTCTTTTAAAACGAGCTAATTATGAGAGAAAAATATAGAGACAATGGTTCCATGCATAAAAAAAAATAGTGCATACAACTTTGTTTGGAATCCTAATAAAACTGTAAGTCCTGATGACTCCAACTATCTAGTTTCACATTTGTATTTCGATTGAGGCACAACATAACAGCAACAATAATAAATTTGATTCTCAAAACAGTAATAACAACAATAATAATACCCACTTGTCCCAATAGACTAGAGATAAAACCTCGAATGACAAACTAAAAATAGCATAATCCATCTATCAAAGTTCAGGCCTGGAAATGGTTAGCATCCACAAATTATTATTCAAGACTAACTTTTTGGCAATGTCCATTCAAATTTCTCTTCACAAATTCCCCCGCCTCCCCCTATTCAATTAGATCTATCTATGTTTCTCTTCATATTATTAGGGCTAAACAAAAATACGACTTCATATGTAATACATCGAATGATTTATGACATTTAAGCTTTAATCAGCTTTTTTTTTTGTGAAATCTTAAAAATGTATGAAGATTATACTTCCATTCCATTAACACCCCTTCCAATTAATGAAAATATGTTGAATTGATTATTCATATGCACATTGAGGTGGACGGGTATTTGCAAAGAAAAAAAAGGTATAGATGGGAACATTAAATTTAAAGTGACTGCGATTACCCCTTTAACTTATAGTAGCATTATAAATTTGTGGCTTTCGTCTCTAGCAAAATAGCGAAAGAAACGAAGACTTATTTCGTCTCCAGGCCTTGATATCCATTTCCGGAAACAGAAAAACTTGCCCCGTACTGACAGGCCGAAAGCCCCAGTTCCAGGCTTCCAGCCCAAGCCGCCGCCGCCATATAAACCAAAACCCTAAAACCCACCTCTTCCTCTTCGTTCCCCTCCTCCCCCTTCCCCGCCCGAGGAGCGACCGCCGCCGCCGCCGCCATGCCGAAGCACTATCGTCCTGCGGTGATTCTCCACTCCCCGTCCCCCCTTTTCTGATGGCCTTACCTCTGTAGTCAGTGGAGCCTCTTAGATGCTCTTTTTGTTGCGACTCAGGGCAAGAAGAAGGAGGGGAATGCGGCGAAGTACATCACAAGGACCAAGGCAGTGAATTACCTGCAGATTAGCCTCGCGACCTTCAGGTTCCCTTCCAATCTTCCGGCTACTATTGTTTATTGCCGAAGTGTTGTCATTTTGAACAATTTTAGATTAACTCCTGATGATTCTGATGTCAGTTAGTTTTGTTGAAATTGGGAAATTTCACTTTTTTTTTGTGCCAATTAAACTATTAATTCAGATAGTTGGGTCAGCTTTGCATGCCGTGAGAAACGAAGCTGCCTTTGGTTTAGTTTTTGGGGTGGTTTTGCCTTCGGAGTTTGGATCATAGCAGATTGTGGAATGTGGATAATTCCTACCAAAGACTGCGAACTCAAAAGAGCTTATGCCCAAAAGCATCCATAAGCTGTTTTCATTTTTACATTATAACTCATATACTGAAAATAATAGCATTTACTAGCTTATGCCCCATCCCAGATATAAAGTGCCCCTAATAATACTTTCATAAGCTGTTTTTGCCAAATGTTTTTACAAATAAGCAGTAGTAAGTTAACGTAAGTTAGAAAAGTTATTTTTAAATATAATCTACTAGATCCAATGCTCTTTTTTTTTGTATAATTCAAAGCTGTACTAAACTAGCTTTAAATATGCTAATGGACTTACTGTATGCTGCATTGCTAGTATGCTATGAGTACTTGAGGTGGAAGTCTTTATCAAATATCAAAGTCTGTAAGAAGAACCGTGCTGACATTTATCCATTTGTTGCAGGAAGCTATGCATTCTCAAGGGGGTCTTTCCGCGGCAGCCGAAGAAGAAGGTGGAAGGGAACCACAAGACCTACTACCACATGAAGGATATTGCCTTCCTCCTTCATGACCCTTTGATTGAGAAGTTCAGGTACTATTTGCTGTGGCAAATATTTATTCAATGCGGTTCTATCCTGTACAATTATACAAGGAGTCACTGTCTTAGAGAATGCATGGGTTTTGCTTATTTCACTGTGTAATGCTCACCAGATATTGTGTTCTATGAAGAGTTGGATGCACATGTTTTAATCTGACAGAGACTGTTATATTAATTAATGACATTGTGATGGGTGTCTGTAATTCCATCATGGATTGATGAGATGGTTAGTTTTACAAAATCCGATTTTTTCACAAATCTACTTCGCAACTAAATATAACTTTGTTCAGCTAATTTGTTTAGATTAAAGATGAAGATTAATCCAATGATTTTCACAAATCTACTTTGCAACTAAATATAACTGTGTTCAACTAGTTTGTTTAGATTAAAATGAAGATTAATCCAATGCCCAGTGTAAATAGTTTGCTTGACAGAAATCCCAAAACGACAATTGGATTGTAGAGGGTATAATTTAACTCATCATGAAACATGTTTTTACTAAACTGGCCTCTAAAATCCGTCATCCAAACAACCAGTGCATGATGATTGCTGATGTGACACTGCTTTTATTTGCTTGGGTACCTTGAATTTGTTATCCTTTTAACGGGGCTTCGTCCATCAGAAGTGATTTTTATTGCTTCATTATAATATCTGCCTTACAGGCTAAAGCTGCATTCCCAATGGGAAAAGTAATTTGAAGAAATATAGTGTTGGCTAACATAGCCACTAGCAGTCGTGTTCTGCATCTATTATTTTTATGTACAATGAATAGTATAAAATAGTTAAGTTTTTTTTTAAAAAAAAGTTATTATGAAAGTTGTCCACGATTACGAGACACACTGGTGGACATTTGATAAAATTGCCTGTTTTTGTTATCTATCCTGATGTATGTGCCCTGTATGATTAACAGTGCAACTACAACTTTATTATTTCTCAGCTGTCATGCTATATATGTTACCTTGTGGCATGTAAATTGTACCCAGATAAGATCGCACTCTCACAAGATATGATAAGAATGCCTTTGTTTTCTTGTGTTCCATGTACTATCTTCCTAATCTTGATCATATTACATTTGATTCCAGGGAAATAAAGGTCCACAGGAAGAAGGTTAAAAAGGCTATTGCTAAGAAAAATAGGGATCTTGCAGAAAGACTGTTGAATCGACCACCAACTTACAAGCTTGATAGGCTTATTCTTGAGAGGTAATGAATGAATTTGAAAATACCCTTCAGACTTTGATTCAAAGTGCTACTCTCCATCTTACTATGATCTTCATTTCAATTTATTAACAGATATCCAACTTTTGTTGATGCTCTTCGAGATTTGGATGATTGCCTTACAATGGTGCATCTATTTGCGGCATTACCTGCAGTTGATGGTGAACGTGTAGAAGTTAAACGGATCCATAACTGCCGCAGGTATTCTTTTGTTTAAGGTTATGGTATTTTTTTTCCCTCTCAGTTTGAGGGAATGGTAACTGAACAAAGCTCCATTCCTGGTCTACGGTTATTTTTTAATTTTTAGAAAAGGGAATATACATTAATATTCCAGCCTCTGTATCGATGGATATGGTTGAGCTACATGCTCAAGCTCAAAATATTTGTATATTATGTCACTAATTTATTGCTGCATATTGCATAGATTTTTGTGACGAGGGATGCAAAATGATCTTTCTTTGCAATAGCTATTGCACATCATGTTGATATCTAAATCTAGCCTTTTGTTTTTACCGCTCTGTAAACTTGCAATTTTTTCCTTTTCCTGCAAATCACTAATGTATGGTGCTCAAAAGTTGGATTGAAATTTTTTCCTAGTTCTATGAGTGGGAAGAGTAGCTGATGCTTAGGTTATATAAATATTGTAAGACAAGAAGCAACTTCCAACTTTTACATAAGGAGAGTTTTTTTTGGTAGGTTAAGCCATGAATGGCAAGCATACATATCCCGAACTTACTCTCTGAGAAAGACATTTATTTCTGTAAAGGGGATATATTACCAGGTAATCACTTGTGCAGTTCATTTATCAGCTTGCCCTTAAATGTTCTGTATGCTATAATGAAAGCTTCTGATGACCTTGTAATGAAGGCTGAAGTCCAAGGACAAAAGATCACCTGGCTTACCCCTCATGCTCTTCAACAAGTAATAACCGATGATGTTGACTTCAATGTGATGCTTACTTTCTTGGAATTCTATGAGGTAAAAATATGGACTGTATTTGTTTTTTTTTTGTATATTTTCATGCTATATGCAATAGGCGACTAAATTTCAACCTGTTGGTCTGACTACTGGCGCATAAGTATTTGACCTGAAACATGAGTTTTGGGTATTTATTTCATTTGTTTCAAGGTACGATTGTTATAAACAGATAGCACTGTTGTTGTTGGTTGGTATATACTGTCTTTTTAACTTGTAGTTAGAATGTTAATTTCTGTTGTGAAAGTTCTGTTATATCATATGCCATATCACAAGTAGGGATAACGTTGTGGTGTTCTTGAGCAATTAAAATCCCTAATCTTAGATTTTCTTTTAAGTATTGAAGAACTTGGTGTGAGTATTACATGGTTTTATGCTGTTATTTACTATTGTTTTTAGCATTTTTATTTGTTATTGACACTGTGCTTTTTGGCATTTTCACTAATGCTCCTTGGAAGACTGATCACATGCTGTCGAAAATAATTGCCAACTTTTTAACAGCACTATTTTATATTTTCTGTCTCAATTATCTGACTAGCCTTCCGTGCCTGCAGACTCTTTTAGGATTTGTTAATTTCAAGCTTTACCATTCAATAAAGGTGAATTATCCTCCTATTTTAGATCCTCGCTTGGAAGCTTTAGCAGCTGGTATGTACTGGTTATTGTTATTAAATCAGAATTATTTGTTTTTCTAGATAGGTGAACTTTTTTATTGTTCTCCATTATTCTCTTAAGGTTCTGTGGGTTTTTTCTTTTTTGCCCCCCTGATATATCATGTTGTACCTGTACCAGAGCTGTATGCATTGTGCCGATACATGACTGCTGGCTCAGGAAGGGTGATTAAAAATTCTGAATCTGAGGGATTAAGTAAGGAGAGACTGGATGAAAAGAAAGCAAGCCAAGAAGCAGATGATGATATTGAAGAAACCCCAAAAGTAGATGGAAATCCTGAGGAAAGACCAAAAGCAGATGAAAATAATAAGAAAAGCTCAAAAATAGATGAGTCTGAACTCAGATTGGCACAGCTTCAGCATCAGCTCCCAGCTAATGAACCTGGTGCACTAATGCATTTAGTAGAAGAATCAACTGCTGATGATGCAGATGATGAAGAGACTAAGCAATGCAGAAGTTTATTTAAGAACTTGAAGTTCTACTTGAGTCGGGAGGTAAGTTATTGTCCTTATTGCAAAGTCCAAAGTATATTCTGATGGGAAGTCAATTGACTGCGTTAAGTTGCACAAATTTTCCTAATTTTTCATCCTTTGTTCACTTTCAGGTACCTCGGGAGTCCCTGTTATTTATTATTCCAGCATTTGGCGGAACTGTATCATGGGATGGAGAAGGAGCACCATTTAAAGAAAAAGACGAAGACATCACGCATCAGGTTGCCTTCACTCATCATAACCACTAACACAAGGAACTAAAGCTATGTAGACAAATCTTCATACCTACATAAGACGCGAGATGAAGTACTAATATAGGAATACTATTAAGGCATTCATTTGTTCACTTTTTTCCTGACTTTGTATGTTATGAGTCATGGTAAACTGTTCTATATTCTGCTTGTTAATTTGTAATATCATATATGGGAAACAGATAAGTTGTATAAAATGAAAAACACAGAAGCAAAGTCAAATTAAATGGTGTGTCAAAAAAAAATATAAATTAAATGGTCTGTTGTAGCTTTATTTGATGCATACCACTAATTATAAGGCAATGAAAACATAGAACATAGATGTCGCACTACCACATCGTTTATGATATATTTCTAGAAATTGCACAATATACCACCAAATGATGTCATGATTCATTGTGAGTCTTTCTCGTTGGTTCCTGGCTGTCAGTGGGACACTAGTGGCTTATGGTGAACCTTAGTCATATTTTATCGTTGGTAATATATGAAGAACGGCCCTGTGGGGACACTAGACATTGTCATTTTTTAGACTTTGGAATCACAATAAAAGTTTCCTTTGTAATCCGATACACCATTGCACACTTGCCCTTCTAGAATCTCCATTATCTGTGACTATGTTGTTTGATTTTTTTACTTTTTCAGGTTATTCAATTATTTGAAAGTGTATTTACAGATTGTATCACGTATTATAATGCAGATTGTTGATAGGCCAGCACAAAGCCATGTTTTCCTCTCTAGGGAGTATGTGCAACCCCAGTGGGTATTTGATTGCGTCAATGCTCGCATCATACTGCCAACGGAAGGCTATCTTGTTGGAAGGTATGTTATACGATGTGCGTGGTTTATTTATAATACGGTAAAATATGGATGCTGTGCTTAATACTGCTTATACTATATCTTTTGGATTCCAGCTTATGCTGTTGAAATTTCTAGTAGTGACAGTATCTAGTCAGACATCATTATACATAAAACATTGTTTCAGTATTGCCAAGTTCTGATACTAAGACTTCTAGTTGCCCCTTGCCAGTTGCTAGTTTCAATTGCAACAGCTAGAACTTGCAACTCTCAGATCCTAAAGATAGATCCTTTTAGACTTGAGCACATAATTAAGGGTATGGATGGGGTGTAAAGTGTTAGTGATCTTGGTTGCCCTAACTCTTGGGCATTTGTATGTAGTATATTTTGCTCTCATCGGAAATGAAGTCTATTGAAGAATAAGGTAAAACAATAAATTTGATTGGAGGGAGCACTTGCTAGTTGCTACTGCAAGAGGCCGGGAGCTATTGTTATATTGTTGCTGCTAGTGGATTTTTAGTTAAATCTCAATCATTCAATATAAACCATGAATTATACCTTGCAATGATGTAGAGCAAGTGATCTCTCTTTGAGCAGTACTAGTATATAATATATTTTAATAATTGATGTTGCAGAGTGCCTCCACCCCATTTGTCTCCTTTTGTCGACAATGACGCAGAGGGTTACATTCCTGAGTATGCAGAGACAATAAAGAGACTGCAAGCTGCTGCTCGCAACGAGGTCGTGCCTCTGCCAGGTATAGGTGATGAAGACCTTGACAATTCACTGGTGGCAGCAATGATTGATCGAAATGAGTCTAATGAAGTTGCTGAAAGGAAGATGAGGGTGAGTTATGCTCCATTTCAGCTTACAGTCACTGCCGATGCTCTCTTTTTTATTTTTTTTATTTTTTAATGATCTCTCCCCTCTTCCTTTTCTTTTTTATAGTTGGAGATGCTAGAGAAGCAATATCATGATGAACTGAAGATGGAATGTGAGGGCATTACGTTTTCTAGCCTGTCAAATAAGAGGGCACCAGATGCCATGGAAAAAGATGATACTCAATCAGATCACGAGGAGGATGCTAACAAACAGGCTGAGAAGGATGCTACTGAAATGTCCAAGGCAGTCATGCCTCGCAGGACGAGAGACCTTCTTAGGGCAATGGAGGTATGTGTCCTCCATCTTATGCTATTTGCATGCAAGTGTATATATTAGCTTTATATTATCACGGTCATTAAGCTTGATGATCATGTTTGCCTGTGGAAACATTTGCAATTTATTAAAGTGGTTATTTCATGACGTGTCCCTTTTTTGTGCCTCAGTTGCCATTTCATTTGTCACCTTTGTTTTTTACTAGCTGTAATTCCGCACACATACTTCCCTACCTACTTACCACGTTAAGTCCTTATCTACTCGTAACATTTTGATATGCTGTCCAGAATTTTAGATTGATACCGGAAAAATATTGTTTTCACTTGATACTAACCTAATTTGTTAAATGTCACTTTGCATGCAATTTTTCAATCATCAGCCGCCAAAACTTTAGAGTATCATTTATACCTAATTTTTGTATCAATCTTGAATGAATTTCCATACGAACATCTTTCTGTGATTTCAGATTAGCAAGGAAAGACGTCAAGAAAAAATTGAAACACTGAAGAAGAGAAAGAAGAATGCTGACCCTAGTGCTTCAGCCAAGCGACGCTGATGGCTGATGCGTGTCTTTCGACCTGCTACTTTCTACAACATTTCTTGTTGGGAGCCGCTGCTATGATCAGCACATCTATGCACCAAACCTGCATGATGGGTGGTTGCCTTTCGATATCTCTTGTATTCTGTATGGGACGCTATAAGGATTGTACGAAAATACTTAAAACAGAAAATTTTGATCAAATTACTAAGCTTGCAAGAGTCGTTAGTTTGAATAAACAAGTCATGATTAAAATTTTTTTAATAATGAAATATATAACATTTTCACAAATTTTTAAGTAAAATAAATGATACGTTTTATTAAATTAATTAAATTTATCAATATCATTGGTCAGCCACCACCCATCCCATTCCTCTAGGATTAATTTGGTACTCCATGCTATTACAACGAACACCTTTCCGTTGCAAAGGTAAGTGGTGTCATTTTTGCGGCTTTTTTAATCTGTATCGATTTCAAGATCGTGTCTGGCATGTTTCGTATTAAGAAGCATCAATTCTTGATGAGAAAAGTATGGATGGATTGTGTCCTTACCTGTCAGCCAGCCATGATCAATCGTAGCCTTAGACATCTGATATCGAACGGCCTAGTTGTCAACGCCGCTCATCAACTAAATGACGCCGCTCATTAACTAAATGACATGTGATGACGTTGTATTGATCTAAGGAGTACATCTCGCTCTAATCTTCTCTATATACGAATCTTCGACGTCAGCTCGGGCTGTGGTTGAGCCACGTCCTCATATAATTCTCAGACGTCAGATCCTGTGAAAATTCGATCCATGCCGTTCGTGCAGCGCAACCCTCGCCGCCCTTGCCTCTCTGTCATCTCCCACCCCACCCCCGAAGTCCCCCACCCCGACGGCCCCGCCCATCCGTGGCCGACGCCCCTCCCCCCCACCCTCCAACTCCTGCCTGGAGCCCTCGGCTTCCGTCGTCCCCACGATGATCCGTTCGCCCCCGCCTCGACTGCTCCGATAACGACGAGATCCGCCCCTCCCCTAGGACACCACCTGGCCCGCGAGCCCTGATCCCGCTGCCACCTCCTCCTCTTCCTCGGATGGAGTGTGCCCTTGGTGCTTAGTGACGGCGACCTAACCGCCTCCGCCTTACTCCGGATCGCACCAGAGGCCGAGGACTTTGTGGCTGCTTCATCTCTAAATACTATTTTGTTATTCTCGCCTTAGTATTGTACCAATGTCTCGCTCAGACGAGATTTGTCATTGTTGTTTGCGCCATGATATCTACTTCTCTGCCATCGAGTTCAGATCATCCCAACCATTGCGTATGCTCCACTGGCTCCGTGGCTGGTAGCGGCACTAAAATGAGGTCATGTGTCCTGGAGATGTTCGATGAATTTCTCAGGCCGGAAGGAACTAGGTGTTGCCACACTCAGTTATGAATCTTCTCTATATACGAATCCTGGACATCATGCTTAGCACCCTCATCTGGGTGGATATCTTCGTAATCATACACTTATGTCATCTCTTGATGTTATGTGCATATTATCAATCTGTTTTTATAGATGTCATGAGTATATTGTTTCAATAGCAATTATTTGCGTCATGTTTTGGTTGGTGTTATTTCTACTATTTATTTACATATTATAGCTGATGTATTTGTTATGTTTAGGTACCAAGGTAATTAGGAACCATGTGTTAACTCATAAAGTATAATTTACTAATCATAATATTTTTTATTGAATATATATTGGTATTGATTAAACTTGGATTCTTCTGATACTTATTAGTAGCAAAAGGTATACTATACCTCCTTTGGTTTTTCAGTTTTTTTTCTTTGATTCCTCTCCTACTGGGTACAGCTGTAGTATCTGTTCGTTCACGGAAACACACACTCACACATACACCCACGCACACCAACATCATCTCGGGTACGCTAACAAACCTATAACTACACAGCAGAGCGCGTTTTTTTCTAAAATTACCGAAATCCAATGGAATTTCTAAACTTACCAGAATCCACTGTAATCCGATGCGCGACGAGAACGTCGCACTTTCGTTGTGGCTTCACGTGGCGAAGAGGATATACCTGAACATATGGGAGAAAAACCGATGAGAACACACGAGCATGAGTCAGGGACTCGAACCCGCGTGGGTCGCCCGCAACCCGCGGAGCTGACCACCCGGGAGATTCCCAGTTGACTCTCTTAAGTGCATCTTATATTTGTACACTGAACTACAGACTGTCTTGGGCGGATAATGATAGTGAACAAATTTGCTGTCACAGCTATGATTGCTTCATCTGTTGCTTGGATTGAGAAGTACTCGGTAGATGCAAGAAATTCAGCTTCTTATTAGCATGAGGGTTGTACTCAATTAGCACACTATTTTTAGTTGCATCATGTTGTTGAAAACATTTTTTTTTTATTTTGCCCAACATGGTACAACATTGTGAAGGGTTATCAGGCGCGGTAGTTCTTTCTAGTTGGTTTTACATACTTTCTCCATTTTTAAATTGATGTCACTGTTCACTTTAAATATCAACTTTGATCATTTGTTTTATTTAAATTTTTTGATAAATATCATATATTTTGTTATAAATTAGTTTATCATTAGAGTTATTTGAATCACAACTTCAAATTTTACATATTTAAACAAATTTTTTGAATAAAATGAGTGATCAAGCTTAAACTTTAAAGTGAACGACAACACCAATTTAAAAACGAAGGGAGTACCAATTTTAAAACCGTTCTTCTATATGGGTGGTCGACGCTGGAAACGCGGTCATATTTTGGAACTGCTGCCTGCTTCGACGAAGCCACTGAAGCGTATAGAAGATTCGTCCTCGATCAGCACTCGGCGCACTTGCCCCAGTTCACTCCACCCGGTGACCGCCTCGAGATTGAGACGGCGACCATGCGTTGCCAGCCTCGGACATCGCGGTCGCAACACATGCGCTTGCGGACACAGGCAAAAATCTGCATGCCCAGTACTACTGCAGTACGCGGGTGGCCTTTGCCCGGCGAGCGGGACCTGGTCCCGTCCATCGGCCGCGGCAGTCTCGACTCTCGTCGCCGTCCCTTCTTTCCTCCGTCTCCGTGTATCTGTCACGTACGAAGACCGAAGCCGGCCGTGTCCGCGTGAAGAGCCACGGCGCCGGGAGCACGGCCACAACCAATTGATCGCCACAGCCCGCGAAGCCGACGTGTAACCGGAACTGTACCATCCGATTCCCACGGCATTTTTGTTCCGGCCGCTAGCGAAGCAGCTCCCCCTCCTATAAAAAGGGCCGGTGCAGTGCGGCAGTGACCAAGCGCCTGCTTCGCCTACACAGAAAGGCCGCCACGGTTCCCGAGCTCGTCGGCAAGCGAGCAGGGCTCTGGTGACCGACCGCCACCCCGAGACCGGCGAGGAAGGATGCTGCTGCACGCGCTCGTCGACTGCCTCACGGGGAGGAACAAGGAGGCGTGGACTGAGGGCTGGATCCGTGGCACGGTCGTGTTGGTCAAGAAGCAGGTCCTGGGGTTCAGCCACTTCGACGCCTCGCTCCTCGACGGCGTCCACCGGTTCCTCGGCTACGACCAGGGCCTCGCGTTCCGCCTCGTCAGCGCCACCGCCGCCGACCCCGGTGAGATCGATTCCGCGGCCTCCACATCCCTCCTTGTTAGTTAACCCGCGTCGTGGTGGTGGCCTCGCTGCAACGAAACGCCGGGCCACGCTGCGCGCTGGTGCGGTTTTGGAGCACAGTGTGATCCAAACAAACGGTGGCCTCGCTGCAACGAAACACATTACAGACGTGCTGCAGAAAAAGCTGGGAGGGGCTGTTACATTATGCAATACTGTACTAAGTAGTGTGGACCATGGAGATCCAATATTCGTGGTGGTACCAGCATTTTTTGGGCCCATTTGTTTCTTGACGCTATGACGTTGGCTGTTGTTGTTAGTATTGCAGCCAGACTTAAATTAGGAAACGGAGCCGATTGATGATTTTTTTATATTATATATACTCTCTTTGTTTTTAAGCTAATGTAGTCGTTGATTTCAAATTTCAACTTTGACCATTTGTCTTCTTAAAAAAATTATGATAAATTTTATATATTTTGTTATAATTCATTTTATCATTAAATGTATTTGAAACACGGTTCAAAATTTTACACATTTAAATTATTTTTTTAATAAAACAAATGATCAAAGTTTAGATTTGAAATAACGGATACATTATTCTAAAAGCGGAGGGAGTATACTTCCATTGATGCAGTGACTGATGAAGCTGATGGATCGTAGGCAATGAGGGCCGGGGCAAGCTGGGGAAGGAGGCGCACCTGGAGGAGGGGGTGTTGACGCTCAAGTCCAAAACCAACGGCGAGATGGTGTTCCGGGTGAGCTTCGAGTGGGACGAGTCGCAGGGCATCCGCGGCGCCGTCCTCGTCAAGAACCACTGGAGTGAGGAGGTCCTCCTCAAAACGCTCACCCTCGAGGGCGTGCCCGGCAAGGGCACCGTCGTCTTCATCGCCAACTCGTGGATCTACCGCCACAAATTCTACACCCAGGACCGCATCGTCTTCGCCAATGACGTGAGTCCTGTTCATCCTCGCGCCTTCCTCCTCTACTTCTTGTTGCGCTCTTAGTTTCCTGCACACGCATGCGTTTTTCACCACCAGGTAAATGTTTGGACACAAAACTGTAAAGTATTCGTTTGGCTTTCGTACCATTCAGCTTTGATCAACAATTTTTATAGATTTAGTTATTTTTAAAAACCTAGTATTTGTACTTTTAAATTTTTTATAAAAAATATTTTCATAATATATATTTTATATATATTAAAAATAATTTATATTTACAAAAATCATTGATAAAAAAAATTTGACTACCCAGATGGACATTTATTCTGGAACGAAAGGAGGGAGTAGATAGCAATTGCAGTGAAACACACATCTAGATTTTGTGGAAATTTATAAATTCGTGGGGTTTGATAAGATGGGTCGTACAAGAAACCATTATGTTTTTAGCAGCTATATATTCATCGGAAGGTACATTGACAGCTGCATTGACAAACCAAAAAAGAAAAAGAAAATTGCAGGTGGTGATACAATGTGATGACTTTAGGCCCCAATCATGCCGTGGATATTCATATAATTATGAAAACCTATCTCATATGTGGCGTATGGGGAAAAAACACATATTGGCTACTGAGACTATAAAAAATTGAGGACTGTGTGCTGGTCAACTGTTGGCTTTTTAAATCTGAATGGAGTAGTACAATTTTAGCTGTACCTAGATTCTAATGGTATTGCATTGTCTCAAACAATGTGATAAAAGTCATTATGTGTAAAAAAACTGTGGCTGTGAAACTTTCTTTGTTGGTCCCGCTTCTTGGAGGATAGATCCATTTCAGCTAACCAAATTCGTGAGCTTAACCTTCCTGCCAAGTCCATGGATGGCCCTTTTGGTATCATTCATGATGGCCAGATACTACACTTATCCTTTTTGAAGGAAAGAATAGGAAATTGAACATGCAGATATACCTTGTTGCACCTAGTACTTTCTTTTGCAATATGCTGCTTGGTAAAATGGCTGTACTATTTGTGAGATGTATTAGTGTGGCAGTTGTTGCCAACTGTCTTGCAGTCTTTGTGACATTTGAACAATAGAAAATAGGCAATGGGTTCCACGTGAATGTTTTATTCTTGTTGGTATTTGTAGATTATAAAGAAATTGTCTTGCCTCAGCCATTCAAGATGACTAAATGAGTTTTGGTCAGCTACCTGGCTTACAACAGCAAGTTGCATGCCCTTGATCAGCTACTTACTAACTGGTCCTAGACTCCAAGTAGTTTATAGGGCTAAAACATCAGCAAGAAGAGACGTTTAATAGAGCTTTTGAAAAGACCGTTCATGCCATATTCATTCTGTTCATTTGTTGATTAGAAATGTTGATGGATCCCAAAATCAACAGCGTTCCTCTTGGTATCCCAAAATGAATGATGTTGCAAATAAATATTCATTGCTTCCTTCAGCTAGCATTAATTTTGTCTGAAACAACATATTCTAGTCACTTAATACTCTATTGCTATGCAGAACTATCTGCCTAGCAAAATGCCTACTCCCTCCGTTTTTAAAATGATGTCGTCGTTGACTAAAAATCTCAACTTTAATCACTCGTCTTATTTAAAAAATTAGTTTAAATATGTAAAATTTTGAATCGTGGTAAAAATATATTTGATGATAAAACAAATCATAACAAAATATATGAAATTTATCATAATTTTTTGAATAAGACGAACCGTTAAAGTTGCAGTTCGAAATCAACGGTGACATCAATTTAAAAACGGAGAGAGTATGCCATTGGTGCCTTATCGGCAAGACGAACTTCAAGATTCTCCAAGGCGATGACAATCCTGGACCATACAAGGATCATGACCGTGCATACCGTTATGATTACTACAATGACCTTGGTGCACCAGACAAGGGCAAAGACTATGCACGTCCGATTCTCGGTGGCAGCCAACACCCATATCCCCGTCGCTGCAGAACTGGCCGTCACCCAACAGAATCTGGTGAGTTCAAATCAAAACAATTTATTCCGTGCCTAATTGTTGCAGTGTGCAAAATTTGACTGAAATTCTGTATAACTTGTCTTTCACCCAGACCCAAACTCAGAGAGGAGGCTCTCTCTTCTGGACTGGAACATCTCTGTCCCACGTGACGAACGTTTTAGGCATCTCAAGATGTCAGACTTCATTGGGTACTCCATCAAGGCAATCATTGAAGCTGTTATTCCTACTCTAAACACTTTCATTGATGATACTCCACGCGAGTTCGATTCATTTGAAGACATCCTAGGAATCTATGAAACTTGTCGAGAAGCACCCAATCACGCAATAAAGGCAGCAATCAGGAAGAAAATCCCCAGTGAGTTCCTAAGTCTTCTGCTAAATGGTGCTCATGATCATCCCCTAAAGATGCCCCTTCCAAACATAATCAAATCAGGTAATTGATTTTTTCTGTAAATTTCCTTGTTAATTTGATTTTCCATGAATAAATAGTTTTCTTGATTGCGTCTAAATCTTGTATGCATTAGATGTGCTGAAGAAGACTCCAGAGTATAATTTTGGTTGGAGGACTGATGGGGAGTTTGCACGAGAAATGCTGGCAGGCGTGAACCCGGTGATCATCAGGCGTCTGACGGTTAATAGCTTGCATCATTTGAAGTGACAAATACATCCTCCCCAATTTGTAGAATAAAAGCCTTAGTGTTTCGTGATTGCAGGAGTTCCCTGCTAAAAGTACTCTGGATCCAAATGAGTATGGGGACCAAACCAGTAAGATCACCGAAGCTCATATTCAGCGCAATCTGGAAGTGCCTGACAGTGCAGAATGTACGCCAAACTACTGAATACATGCAAACTGAATGATTTCATGCAGATAATTGTCAAGATCCATCAACTGACTGCAACAACAAACCGTGTGTAGGCACTGAGGAACAACCGGCTCTTCATCCTGGACCACCATGACAATTTCATGCCATACCTCAACCGGATCAACAAACTGGAGGGCAATTTCATCTATGCCAGCAGGACCCTGCTGTTCTTGAAGGTCGATGGCACCCTAAAGCCACTGGCCATCGAGCTGAGCCTGCCTCACCCGGACGGCCAGCAGCTCGGCGCAGTCAGCAAGGTGTACACACCGGCTCACACCGGCGCCCAGGGCCATATCTGGCAACTTGCCAAGGCTTACGCCTGTGTGAATGACTCTGCTTGGCACCAGCTTATCAGCCACTGGTAGCGCCATTGTCATGCTCTATTCCATTTCTATTGAAATAAGGGGCATTTGTGGGGGAAAATACTGAATTTTTGTGCGTGTTTTTACAGGCTGAACACACGCTGTCATAGAGCCGTTCGCGATCGCGACGAACCGGCATCTCAGCGTGGTGCACCCGGTGCACAAGCTGCTGAGCCCGCACTATCGTGACACGCTGAACATCAACGCCCTGGCGCGCCAAACCCTCATCAACGCCGACGGCATCTTCGAGAAGACTGTGTTCCCGGCGAAGTACGTCCTGGAGATATCCTCCGACGTGTACAAGAGCTGGAATTTCACCGAGCAGGCTCTCCCTGCCGACCTCGTCAAGAGGTATGTCAAGGAGTAAAAACTTGCAGCTCTAACGAGTCTGAAATGCAGCCGAAACCCCCCAAAACTGTGTGGTGATCCTGACTGAATTTACTCCGTGGTAATCCATGCAGGGGCATGGCCGTTCCGGACGCGTCGAGCCCGTACGGTGTCCGGCTGTTGGTCAAGGACTACCCGTCCGCCGTCGACGGGCTTGTGATCTGGTGGGCGATCGAGCGGTGGGTCAGGGAGTACCTAGACATCTACTACCCCAACGACGGCGACCTCCGACGTGACGTGGAGCCGCAGGCGTGGTGGGCGGAGGTGCGCGAGGAGGCTCACGGCGACCTCAAGGACCGGGAATGGTGGCCAAAGATGGAGACGGTCCAGGAGCTGGTCCGGACGTGCGCAACCATCATCTGGATCGCCTCGGCGCTGCACGCGGCGGTCAACTTTGGGCAGTACCCTTACGCGGGGTACCTCCCGAACCGGCCGACCGTGAGCCGGCGGCCGATGCCGGAGCGAGCCAGCAAGGAGTACGCGATGCTGGAGGCTGGGCGGAAGGAGGCGGACCTGGTGCTCATCCACACCATCACCAGCCAGTGGCAGACCATTCTGGGTGTCTCTCTCATCGAGATCCTATCCAAGCACTCCTCCGACGAGGTGTACCTCGGCCAGCGCGACGAGCCGGAGCGCTGGACGTCCGACGCCAGGGCGCTGGAGGCGTTCCGTAGGTTCCGCAGCCGCCTGATCGAGATCGAAGACCGGATCGTGAAGATGAATGGTGACTCGGCGTTCAAGAACCGCACGGGGCCGGTGAACCCCAACACGTCGGACGTCGACGGCGAGAAGGGAGAGGGGCTCACCGCCCTGGGCATCCCCAACAGCATCTCCATCTGAGCGTGTAAGCTGATGTATATAGGTCAACTGCTACTAGTAGCTCCCTACACGTTTGGCATCCTTCGTCTGGTTTGTCGCATCGTGCAATTCTGTTTCTTCGTTGTATTAAGTGAGTTGTAGATGAAGTTAATTACCATGATTTCTTTGTATGCAGAGTTGAGAGAAGAACCGTCGTGGGGCGTGAATAAGATTGTGATAAAAGAATTCATTTCTTCGTGAATAAAAACACAAAGTTCTGCAGCATTTTCAGTTTGCCAGATGTCCTCTACAGTGTTCCTCACGCGTACGCTATTCTAGGTGCGCCAATATCGACTCGTCCTTAGATTTCGTGAAGTCGTTGTCAACAGTGACATCGTCTATCACTGAAAAGAGAGAATTTTTTCTTTATCTTCTTCGCTTCGACTTGATTTTGTCCGAAGAAAAATGTGATTTTGATTATTTATCTCTTGAACACAGTAAAAAATACTTTGAGAATATTTCATCGCAAAATATCTATGAATTTCGTCTGCGTTGAAACCATA
Organism: Zoysia matrella; assembly: GCA_001602295.1. Taxonomy (NCBI): domain Eukaryota; kingdom Viridiplantae; phylum Streptophyta; class Magnoliopsida; order Poales; family Poaceae; genus Zoysia; species Zoysia matrella. The sequence goes on from BCLG01003695.1 coordinate 22,249, forward strand.
CCATTTTTTACCACTTCGTCCCGTTTTTCTACCTTCTTCTTGTACCGTATTTTCGTATCGTCTGAAAAAGCCCCTGCAATCAAGACCAGCAGAACGAGTTTTCCTCGAGCGTGGACATTTCTTTCTCCTCCTCGTCGCCCTCAAGAACCTATCGGTCTGGACCTCGGATCCCCGTCTTCAGGACCCTAGCATAACCACGTCGGCTTGGATCTCAAGCTCGGCAAACTCGGGGTCGCGTGGTGAGATTGAAATCAGGCTGTCAATTAATAGCAGCTGAATCATCGTCGTCACGATGGGGAAGATATGCATGAATATATTGTGGCAATAAAATCGGGATCAAAGCATGAATCTGAGAGAAATCTTTGGAGTTAATATGCCTATTCTGAGATCTAAAAACTAGTGGGTTCTGGAGAAAATGTCAGTTTGTCAGCGTCTTTTGTCGGGCAAGTAGATAGAGTACACAGAGATCTGCGGTTCGTTGTGTTGGTTGCCGCACATCCCTGAACAAGCCGCCATGTGAACCGCCTCAGCTCACTGGCGCCCGCGCGTGGTCGGAGCCAGAGAAGAATTACAGCGTGAAAAGGGGGCATTTTATACCATACAAAACTACGGTAGAGAAAAAAAAAAGGAAAACGGGAGGAAGAGGTACGAAATGGTATGGTTCAAACTCAGATGAAATTGTAATGTTATAGTTCCAATAAGTTGAATTAATAATACATGATTAATTTGATACTCCCTCCGGTCACACAATAAAAGTCATTTTAGACAATGACACGGTCTTCAAAATACAATTTTGACTCCTATTTTGCTATAAAAATATTAATGAAAAAGTGACAGATGTATATTTTTATGAAAGTATTTTTTGAGATAAATCTAATCATATCATTTTCACATGTCTAAACTTAACGAATTAAAAGTTATTTATAATTTATATTTCTAATATTTGACAAAATATTATCCAAAACAACCTTATTGTGTGACCGAAGGGAGTACATGCCATTACAATTTTAATTTTATGAAATTTAAAATATACCATTCGTACCCACGTGTTATTCATTACAGTGCTCTATCTGTCATTGACATATGAATGACATATTTTAAAGTTTACAAATTTTTAATGGTATGTATTAAATTTGCCCATAATAATGATATATCTCATTAACCCTTAAAAAATAATTAGCTATACACATACTACATCTGTGAGCGCCAATAAAAGACTGCATCTGCTGATCTTGAGATTCATGAATTCATCACAACTCACAGTCAGGAGAAGCCATTTACCACTGAAAGAATATAGCCGCACACTCGTAAGGTGTGTTTGGTTGAGCTGTGAGTTGTGAAAAAGCAGCTGTAGAATATTAGCCGTGAAAAAGCAGCTGTGTAATATGAGCTGCGAAAAAAACTAAAAGCTGTTTGGCTTAAAACAGTTGTGAGGTTGTGAAACTACAAGACAATTTATATAGAAATTGATCAGAAAACATTATATTATTCATTTATTCTATCACACAATTATAATTATATAATAATAATTATAATTACATTACATAATTATAATTTTATAATATAATTATATAATTATAATTATGGATATTACATCTTTATAATTATATAATTATAATTATATAAGATAACTATAATTATATATAATTATATAATAACAATTACATTACATAATTATATTGATATAATATAGTTATATTATAATTATATATAAATATAATTATTATTATATTACATATTTATATTTATATAATATAATTATAATTATATATAATTATAATGTAACTATACTTATAGTACCTAATTATACAATTATAATTACATTACATAATTATAATTATATAATATAAATATAATTTTTTACAATTATATAATATAATATAATTATATTACATAATTATAATTATATACTAATATAATTACAATTATATGTAATGATAATATAATTATAATCATGTACTGTAATTATAATTATATAATTATGATTATTTACTATAATTATATTTATATATTAACTGGCACTCACAGTCAGCTAAAGCAAGTTCAAACCTGCTTTTGCTTTTAAACTAAAAGAAAGCTGCTTTCTAAAGAAAGTTTTGCAAAAACTCACCTCTTTGGTTAGATTTTTGACTTTTGCAAAAGCCAAAAGTTAAAAGCTTGCGAACAAAAGGCACCCTATATCCCCGTGAGCTCCAGTGAGTAACGTCGTATAAAAGCAAGCTATATAAAATGCCATTCAGTCTTGTTATTTTCGCATGTAGTTTAGTTATTGAGAGATGTTACAGTGTTTGAAGTTTATCACAATCATTTATTTAATCAGATCTGACGGTTAAAAATAAAAAAAAATCTAGTCAAATATACTAAAATGGTAGATCCGATATAAAAAATGATGTACTCGGTACCAATTTTTAAAAATTAACGGTTGAGATTAATTGAAGAGATGGAGGTACTTTTACCTCTCAAACATTGTAACCTCTCTCTTAGTTATAACTCTATTTATAAGCAAGCTAGCGCACGCTAAGGTACTCGTATCATCTTATGAGCTCGTCCATCCGTCTTGCATGTGACAGGGAGGTGCTCACCGCGCTATCTCTGCATACGCTACACCGCCTGCATCAACAACACAACTATGGAGATGGCCGGCGCCGTGAATGGCAGCAGCGACACGCCCGTCCGAGTCGTCAGCCGGCGCTTCGTTAAGGCCTCTGACGCCTCCGTCGACGTGCCGTGTCCAACCTCGACCTGCTCTACTGCAACTTCCCGCTCTCCTTCGTCTGCTTCTACCCGAGGTCGCAGCAGTCCGGCGCCGACTTTTCCACCGTCGTCTCATCCTTCGAGTCGGCGCTGCCATCATTCCTCAACAGATTCTTGCCCCTGGCCGGCCGCATCGTGAGTAACCGAAGCTCCGGCCTCCCTTGGAGCTCGTCATTGGCGAGGCCGGCGTGTCCTTGTCCGGCCTGGATTTCAACACGATGGCCGCGTCCGTCAGGAAGGTCCAGCTCCCCAACGACGCCGCCGTCGCGCTGTCGGTTCAGATCTTGTCCTTCGCCTGCGGCGGCTTCTCCGTGGCTTGGCGCACGAGCCACCTCCTCGTGGACGGGTGCGCGTTCTACATGCTGGTCGGCATGTGGTCGGAGTTCGCGCGGCATGGGACGATAAGTGGCGGCGTGCCCAGCCACGTCTGCTCCGTGTTGCGCCCTCGCTCGCCGCCGTCGTACGGGCCCTCGTTTGGGGAGGCGTACACGCCGGACACAGGCGAGCACCTGGTCAACGTGCTGACGAACCAGATGTTCGTCGAACGCCTGTACCACGTCGATGCGAGCGACGTCGAGTGCCTCCGAACGGAGGCGAGCCGGGACCGTCGCGCGACGCGCATGGAGGCGGTGTCCGCGTACCTGTGGAAGGTGCTCGCCGCCGTGGTGGGCGCGGACGAAGAGCGCTGCCGCATGGGGTGGTGGGTGAACGGCCGCCGGTTTTTCACGTCCCCCGATCATAGCGCCGCTATGAGCGCGTACATCGGCAACGTGACCAGCTTCGCCGCCAGGGAGGCGAGCGTGGAGGAGATCCGCCAGGCGCAGCTCCCTGACGTGGCGTCGCGAGTGCGCACGGCGGTCGTGGCGGCGGCGAACAAGGAGCACTTCCAGGAGCTCGTGGACTGCATGGAGGACCACAAGGCCGAAAGGTATCTCGAGGCGGCGACCGTCGGGATCGGTAGCCCGACGGTGACGGTGACGTGGTGCGCCACCTTCCGGCCGGAGACGGACTTCGGCTTCGGCCACGCCGCGTTGGCCGTGCCGACGACGGCGAACGGGAGGCTGTGCTCGGGTTACTTCACGGTGGCGGCGCGCCCGGGAGGCGACGGGTCTCTGTTCACCAGCGCGTTCGTGTGGCCGAGGCTGGCGGCGGCGCTCGAGTCCGACGGCCGGCACATTTTCAGGCCGGTCACGGCGAAGTACCTCGGCTTCACGGCGTCGAACGTTCGGCACGGGCTCACGGCGAATCAAATTCGCGCATAGCCGGCTTGGATCGTGCTGCCAAGCACATGCATGCAGCAACGGGGATATATTTTCTGCACTCTGTCCCTGTATGAAAAATAACGAGTGGTGCACGAGACACTACCAAAATCCTGATACGATTGTACTATTAATCATTCCTCCATGAAGACTTTTTTTTTTTACTTTACTTGTCATGTGCGACTATTTCCCGTCAACGTCAGATTCAATCGTGGCAAACTTGTGGAATAAACATAAAAATCAGAAAATTGGATTCTACGCGAGGTGCACATGGCTTCTCTCCATATCCTTTTTTACATGGTGAATTTTTATTGGATTTTATCCTTCATTTACGTTGCGTCCACAGAGAAATTCAAAAAAATGATCATGTCCGTAAAAAGACGTAGGAGGCGATAAGATGAGAGAAGATACATTCAACTCCTAAGTTCCTTTGACTACGGTGCATCGCAAGAGGACATGATGGTTACTTCTATGTTCAATAAGTAGAAAATGCATGGTGCATATAAAATATGGTAAAAAAATATAGACGCACTCTCATTGTTTTAAACTTATTATTGCTATTGACTTTTGACATTATTTTTAATATTTATCTTATTAAAAATGTGCTCCATCTGTGCCTAAATTGTTGTCGATGTTGACTTTAAACATGATATTTGACCATTTGTTTTTTAAAAAAAGTTCAAATTTGTAATATTATAAGATATGTTTAAAAATAAAAATAAAGTAAATTATAACAACTCTATTATATTTATCACACATTTTTTAATAAGACGAATAATCAAAGATCGTGTTAGGGCCCTATTTAGTACAACGTATTTTTAGCTTATTCACAGAAATAAGCAGAACATGTATCAAACAACAAACTTATTTCACAGCTTATTGTAGTTCAACAGCTTTTCAGAATGAACTAAAAGTAGTTTATTTTTCAGCAGAAATAAAATAATTTTTTTAACAAGTTCTAGTTGTACCAAACAGAACATAGAAGTCAATGTCAATAATAATTTAAGAATTAAGGGAGTATGAGATTATAGAAGTAGCTGAAAGTATTAGTTTTAATTGTGATTATGAGATCCGCTTGGTATGGCAGTATGAATTCTCATGTTCTTATTATTCGCAAATAATCAAATCTTTATGTTTTGATGAATTTCAAAGGGGTTATATTAGTCCACATACCAATAGTGTGTCAAACAGATCCTCTGATGAGCTCACCGACAGGTGGACCAGTAGGGGATCAAAGGACCACGTGCAAAGCTATCCTGTTTATTATGTGAAAAAGGGAGGTACTTTGTGCCCTCCTTACGCTTGCTTCCTTCTGATTTTAAAATATTTACACTTTTCTTTTAACGGTACCTTCAACTATTCATTTTTATTATAAATAAGATGAATGTTTAAAAATAATATTAAAGTGGATAATATAAATATTAAAAAAACTGAGAGGGTGATAAACTAGCAACCGCAGAGATCACAAGAAGCCTCAGGCGAGAAGATGATGAAGCGGTGTCTTTCCTGAAGGCACAGATCACGGAGCTGATAACAGGCGGGTGAAGCTGAAGCCCTCCATGCATTCCGGTCTCTAGGTTGCTTTGCAGACTAGCTGCTTGGCGCTATCTGGATGACAAGAAACCGGGCTGTAAACAGATGCCATGGTGATTGGTGTCTCGTTAATCAAATTCAAGGGACGGCCTTTAGGTCTAAGAAAAATTTAGAGTTTGTAATCCAAAAGCCAAGTAGCGCCAGCAAAACAAACAAACAGAGGCCACCAAATCTTGACCTGCGTCCAATGATCAGTGGCGCCGGTGCGGCGCGCTCCGGTGTCCGTCCTGCATGCTCGCCACGCGACGCCACCTCACTCCCCCGCTTGCTCGTTCCCCTTCTGGGCGAGCGACACGCGTTCGCGCGGCGCTGGCACGCCACGCCCCGCCGCGCCGGTAAAAGTCGGCCGGGGCGAGCGCGGGGAATGGCAGGGCGCGTTGATCTCCATCCCGCCTTCCCCCGTTCGAGGTTCCTGGGCTCGTCTTCTCCCGCGCGACCGCTCGCCGCGCCGGTGCACTGGCACTGTGGTTGTCGCCTCGCGCCACCGCGGTAAGCCATTCCACTAACCCATCACACGCGTCGATTATTATGGAGAGGCATGGAGCCGCTGCCGCCTGGCATTGCGGTCCCTTTTTTTTTCGCGACTCTGCATTGCAGTCCGTCCCTACCAACGCGCCCTTTGAACTAGTCACCACCGACTCACCAAGCCGCCTTGTTCGAGCCATAGCCCCCTGGCCTCGTCGGCGTGGCCGCGCCCGCGGCGAGGCGACCTTTGATTCGCCTTGAGCCGCCTGGCTCTTACCCATCCTACGGCCACATCGGTGCCTCCTGAGCCAGACCCACCACCGTTTCATGCTCTCAGCCACCTTCGACCAAGTGGACCGCCGGATTTTGACTGTCTGCTTGGGAGGAAGGCACTCGCCCTCGCCCATTACAATTTTTCAAGTTGAGAGTATGCCACATATGTGTCGCTTGCAAGAGCCTGCAGGTCGATGACACGTGAGGCCGAACGTGACATATCTTAAATTTTAAAAATTTATAATGGCATGTATCAAATTAATCTTAAAAACATTGTAATAATTCTCTAGAATTATTTTTCGAGAGAATATTATTTAGAATTATTCCTCACTCCTAACTGTCCATAACCATTTGCAGATCAATTCTGTGGGCATTGCATAGATCTGAATTATCATGCTGCCGTGGATGGCCATCACCTTTGGAAGGTTGCAGTAGACTGCCTCGATCATAAACAGAGTACAGTGAACCTGAATTTGATAAACAATTGGGTAACAGAGTACAGTGAACCTGAATTTGATAAACAATTGGGTAGTAGTCCTGAGCATTACCGCTCGTGCACAATGGATGGTGTGCGGAGTATAGAATCTATGGCTGCTGGGGATGCTCCAAGTCATTCGTTCCGTGCCCTTGGACCCACGCTCCTAATTTCAATGGGGTATCTTGACCTTGGAAAGTGGGTTGTGGCTTTGGAAGCTGGATCTTGCTTTGGTTATGATCTTGTGATACTGGTGCTGTTTTTCAATTTGTCGGCCATTCTATGCCAGTATTTGGCAACCTGTATCGGCATGGTCACCGGGAAGAATCTTGCAGAGGTATAATTCACATACTTTCTTTGTCGTTGCAATTATCAGATTCTTGCTAATTTACTAGGGCTTGGTTTGAACTTTGAGAATTTTTTTTTTCTTACATAAGCCTTGTTGCTAATTTGGCAAGTGGTAACTCATGTGTGCCAAGCAATTCTCATTGAGGATATGGAGATTCTTGGATTAACATGCACATGATTTCTTTTCTTTAGGGAAATGTCTTTCCTGTTAATGCAGCTTCAGAAATTTGTACGCTACCATTACCACAAATCTTCAGCTCCTGGCAATATTGAAACATTAACTTTTTCACAGCTAAAAATAATGGTTAACTAGCATAGTATAAATATTTTATGCTGCATGTTGGCTTTTATTCTACAGTAGAAACTAACATACAACACAAAGTGGCAAGTGTGGTCACTACTTTTGCATCAACTGGGATTCATTGCCTCAGCTCTGCAGTCTTCTGCCCGTCACTTCTCGAGCTGGTGGAATACTGCCCGATATCATTTCCCTAAGGAGCTTAGAAGGGGGTTTAACTCCCTGGTTATCTTGGTTGCTTGGGAAATATGGAAGCATCAGAACGATTGTGTATTCAATGGGGTGCAGCCGAGTGTGAGTGTAGTGTTGCAGGCTGTTAGGCAGGAGGTGTTTTTTGGTGTCAAGCTGGAGCTTCTCGGCTGCAGGAGCTGCTGCTGCACTTGCTGCCTGCTGCTTCTTAGTGCGTGTCTGTGGTTTGTGTCCGTAGGGGCGCATCTGGTTTTTTAGCCAGTTGTTTGGTGTGTTAGTTGAGTAGGGGCGCATCTGGTTCTTGCCAGATGTTGGGGTTGTAGGTTGTTTTGTGCAAGCTGTATCGGGTATGGGAGGGTTTTTAACTCCTCTCTTGTATCCTTTTTCTCTCTTCTTAATGAAATGATGCGTAGATCTCCTACGCATTCGAGAAAAAAAAAACATACAACACAAAGTATTTATATGGGGTTAGTGACACGGGCCAAAATACTTGTGGTTTTGTGAGAAAAGGCCCACAAAACCGGAGGTTTATGAAATTTACTCTTTTTGTTTATTTAATTGTTTGGAGGTTTTTGAGTGATCTGTCAAAAAATACAGAAAATGGGTTTTCTTCAAAAACACAGGAGAGCTGCGCTTCATTGTATTAAGAGAAGAAAAAAATGGTTTTGGTAAGTTTTATAGGTATACTGAAATAGGGTCCTACTTTATGTTAGCATGACAGAGACATGGGGCGTGGGTGTCTAATTTTGGGTGCTGGTAGCAATTGTTTTTCTGGACACTGAATGCCATTTGGAATCTGTTGTTTGTTAGAATTTGGCATGGGTTGGGAAACTTCAGTGTCTGGGTAATAATTTTTATTTAAATTCTCTTGAGGATTTTCAAGAATAGAATAGTGTTGGATATTCACTTGTTCCAACAAACTTTATAGATCGAGTTCAAATTTCTATCTGGATTCTATTGTAATTTACCTTTTCTCATCATTTTCAAGTCCTCTGGAGATCACTATTGCTTCTAATATTTGGAACTTTTTTTTCGAAACTGTTCTAATATTTGGGCATGAATATACAGCTTTGCCACCAGGAATACAGTAAGGAGATATGCGTTCTTCTTGGTCTTGAGGCAGGACTGTCCTTGCTAACTTCTGAACTAGCTATGGTATGCATAGAAACATCACAAAAGTCAATTTTCTGATCATCTTTGGATATTAACGTGCTCATCGGAATGCGACCATGCATACATTTACTGGACTCCTCTTCACTATTTCCCAGAGCATTTAACTAGTTAGTATGTATCTGTTAAAACATTTAATATTTTGACCATAAAAAACATTTAACATTTGACTATTTCAGATTGCAGGCATAGCTGTTGGCTTCAACTATGTATTTGAATATGATAGTATTATCAGTGTCATATGTTTTGCGGGTGTGGTAATTAATCTGATACCATATACACTCTCCCGTCTGGTAATTTATCGTTCCTAAAGTGACCATGTTTAAAAAAGATGACCTGCTCTGTGACTTACTAATTTTGGTTTTATGTTCATGCTTGTTCTAGGGCAAGAGGATGGCTGGCATAATTAATACCTTCATTGCAGGCTTTACACTGCTTCTTTTTGTGATTGGTTTACTAGTCAGTCATCCCAAAAACCCTCTGTACATAGATATGAATGTGATATTCCCCAAGCTGAGTGGTGAAATGGCTTACTCACTGATGGCACTTCTTGGCGCAAATATAATAGTACACAACTTCTATACTCGTTCATCAGTTGTTCAGGTAATCTCCGACATCTCTTTCTCATGTTTTGTTACAATTGTGAGATGGTGCATCTGAAGCTATATATGATGCACTTAACTTTGTAAATTTGTCTTTCATAAAAGTTTGTACCTTCTGAATCCTGGCATGACTTTCGCTGTTCGTGTGATGATTCATGTTTTCAGTAATATGATTACACATTGGGATGATCTACTAATTCGTTATTTGTTCATTCTTTCCTTGTGATCATTTTCTGCTTGCTGTATTTTGTGATAATTCAGATTATATGCGCAGGTTCAGAAAAAACTTCCGGTTCTTACCCTTGGTGCCCTGTTTCATGACCACCTTTCTTCTCTAATGTTTGCATTTTCTGGAGTTTTTCTTGTGAATTTTTTTCTACTGAGTTCAGGAGTCGATGAAACCAAACACGCAATTGCCATTACATTTAAAGAGGCTATAGAGCTAATGATCAGGTTTGTGTCCTCTCCACTGACCTCTGTTCACTTGCTGCTGTCTATCTGTATAAAATCAGTAATCAAGTTCTTAACATTGCAAGAATGGCCACGAATTAGCACCTGTGCCATGTCTACTACACCTTGCATGTTTTGATGTGATAACCGTGAAATTATTTAAAAGTATTGTGTAAATATATTACCTATCTCTCTGTGACAAATTAAGGCATGCTGGTGAACTATTTGGTGCATGAAATTCAATGTGATGTCGGAATTAAAAAAAAGGTACTGATTCGAGTAGTACATGTTTAAATAAAAATGAAAAGATAATTACTGTACATTTTATTATAAAGAAAACATACTACATTTGGGGTTCAGGTCATAGCTCTTATGGAGCTTAGATATAAGTTGGTATGTTAGTTTGTCAGCATAGTCTGTGCATATATGCAATGAACTGGGCTCTTGATTTGTATTGGGCATTGAGCTCTTTCCTGAACTAACCTGAATCTCGTCTTCTGCAGGTATTTACACATCCGGCGGCCCCAATTCTGCTTTTAGTGATCCTTCTCTTTTCAGGCCACATCATCTCGTTGACATGTATTATTGGTAGTGGCGTAATTTCAGAGCATCTTTTTGGTGTAAAACTGCCTCTTCTTGCACATCATGTGGCTCCTAAGGGTTTTGCCATGATTACTACAATTTACTATGCACATGCTGCTGGTTCTGAAGGGATATATCAACTGCTTGTTATGTGCCCGGTTATCCAGGCTACGCTCCTTCCCTCATCTGTTATCCCAGTATTCCGTGTGTCCTCATCAAGATTATTGATGGGCAAATACAGGGCATCTCGAAGTGTTGAAACACTGTCATTCCTTGCATTTCTTCTCACACTTTTTACGAATATCATATTTGCGGCGGAAATTCTGTTTGGTAATAGCACCTGGACAAACAACCTGAAAGGAAAAACTGGAAGGCCTGCGGTACTTCCATATACTGTCATAGTTCTGTGCTCCTGCGCATCTATTGCTTCTGCAGTACTTCTTGCTGTTACTCCACTAAAGTCAGAATGTAATGGAGCTGAAAGATGGTTTTCATCCATGCGCTCGCAGAGTGAAACGTCGGACGCTACACATCGAAGAGAAGCAGCTTCTCTGGAAAATGGTGTACACAAAGAAGTTCAGACATCTTATGTCAATGTTGTTCCACGTGGTTCAGTGAAAGGTAACAAAAATTCAGCTGTTGAGGATATTGGACATTTGGGACCAGCTTTTGAGCATACCTGCAATTCTGTCGCTACCAATACAATCGGATTATGATACTCAATAACTGCTCGTGCTATGATTATTCATGAAGCGCACCAGAGTGAACAGCATAGAAGACATTACGTTAAACAAGAAATAAAAGAATCCCCTGGAGATGAACTCGATGGAGATTTTACTCTCTCAGGTCTCATCATGAAGACATTGGAACTGGAAAAGAAGGGTGGCTCTCTAAGCGAAATGATTATTGCAATGAAAAAAAAATTCTCTCAGGAGAGCTGCGTATCTGTGTATTATAGAGAAGACATTGCAATGAAAAATAATTGTACAAGTTGCTAGCTGAGAGTCCAAAAGAAGAAATCACTGGTAACAGAGATGCCAATCCGTGAAGACTGCAACCTTTTGGAGATTATTGTGCTTGGCGAGTTTTGCCTGTGTGGCGTATCATCCCATGGAGAGGGCCATAAATTTTTGGGGAAGCATTCTTGCAGTACCAGGAGATCCTTTTGTCCTCTTATCTGCATCTAAGCAAAAAAAATATCGTGAGGCCAACCTTGAAGGTTTTCTAGAACAAGTAGGATTCTCTCCCTTTTTAAATTGACGTCGCCATTGACTGCTAACTTCAACTTTGACAATTCATTTTGTTCAAAAAATCTGTTCAAATATGTAAAATTTGAAGTTGTGATTCAAAAAGGTTTAATGATAAATCAAATTATAAAAAATATACAATATTTATCAAAAAATTTAAATAAGACGAATGGTCAAAGTTGATGTTATAAGTTAATGCAACATTAATTTATTAATTTAAGAACCGAAGGAGCATGTTGCAGGAACTTACTAGTACTGTTTTCGGCTGTTGCATGTGAGTTGTGATGTTCTAGACTACGGTGGCCACAGGGCGTCCCTAGCTGACACACTGACCTGAGTGAGAAGCTTAGATGCACATGAAATCTGATTTGTGAAGCAGCGTTGTAGGTTTCACCTTGTGAACTCCCCTTTGTTGGGGCCTTAGGATCTTATATTTGCCTTGTTACTGAAAACTCAGATCAGAGACTTCATTCGAGTTCGGTCGTCCCCTGTGATGGTTCAGGACTGGGCGTAAGATCCGTGCAGATTGCTGTGCAATTGTATGTTTCGTGCAGAGCTTGTTCTCCTTATAAAGGAAGCGATATACACACTCAGGCGTGCATTCTATCGAGCTTGTTCTCCTTTGGTTTTGTTAAATCCATGTCTTTTATTTTTTTCTATATGGCTTCACTGTCGCCTCTCGGTAACTTCATTGTTCCCGTGCCAAACAAAAAAATCATTGTTTATTTTCCTACAGGTTTAATGACGATTACACTTTGGTCAGGGGCGTCCCGATGAATTTGGAGGTGCTGTACAAAATAATAAATGAGGTCTAAAATTTGAGTGCTAACTTCTTTGATTCTTTGCTTTATCTTATATTTTTTATTTTTTAATTCATATTTTTAACCCAATTTGTGGAAGACGCGACTAAAATAATTAGAAACTAGATCAAGTTATGTTCATTATAGACTATACTTCTAATCTGATTTTGTAATTTGATTCATGAAAGGCACATCTTGCAAGTTGAAACAATTTCTAGACCAATTTGTGTTTATTATAAACTACACGAGTATTAAAACAAAGCTTATAAATACAAATATATATTTAAGATAGTTAAAAAATTTGAGGCCCTAAAATTTTGGGGGCTGTGCCGTCCCACAGCGCGCATGGGCTAAGGGACGCCCCTGCTTTGGTACATGCATTCCTATTGCGTATATGCAGGAGGTGCAATTTTGAGGCAGCAGATATAGATCCTTTTTTTGGCGTTTGGGAAACTGGAATTGAAGGAATGGGATTGGAAAACGAGAAGGAGAGAACTGGATTATTTATACATTTATTCTATTAAATTTCAACCTTTCATTTATTTTCCAATTATAAACCCCTTCATCATTACCACATCCTAAACGCCACCAGGCTTTGATTGCCAACCTAAGTTCATTTCCAGCTGTCTTCATTGCTTCTGAACTGTATTCAGTCACTTGTTCGCCTATTCGCTCTGTTATCTTAGGCCTCCTATGATTGCAAAGGAAAAATTCCTGTGTGCGATTCCTGTAAAATTATTCCAAAAGAGACCTTAAGGATTTTATTTGATTGTTTGATGAATTTAGTCAAAGCAGATAGAGAAGCTTGTAAGATTTCGTTCACATTTGATATTTGCTCAAAACAATAAAAAAAATCATTCCATTCACATTGTTTTATTTTCCACTAAATACGATGAGGTAAAGTGGAAAAAACATCAATGGAGGCCTGTTGCAGATACTGCAACAACTTTATCAAAATTTGACAAACAAGAAGTTTTGCAATGTTTCATAATAGTATTTATACCAAGTACATCAATGATTAAGGACTGGTGATCCACCTCAGGTCCTTACTCCAATAGAAGTTTACAGCTTTCAAATCACACATAAACACAAGAATCATGCTCATACCCAGAATCTCCATCATAATTTAGAGTTGTCACGATGCAGCCACTAATCGAAGGGTTTCTTCCGAGTTTTTTGCGTTCTGCTCCGCCAGCAGCGACTGCAGATCGCTGCCATTAGCCAAGCTGTTAAACTCAACCGATCTTGATGGATCGGTGGGGTACTTCCTCTGGCAGAATGTTATGAGCCTCTTCACGGACTGCAAATACTTTCTCGTAGTCTCATCGTTCATGATGTGAGCCACGCTGTTCGTGTAGATCTTTTCACGGGCTGAACGCTCATGTATACCAACCATGGTCACACCAATCGGCCATGGCGAGTTGCCAATCGCCAGCTTGATATAGTTGTCCACAGCAGCCAGGTAGTCTCGCCTCATGCAGCATCTGACCACCTCTAGCAACGCTTGTCGAACGTCAGGAGAAAGAGCCTGCAGTTTGACCCATCGAATTATTTGAATCAGTGCATGAACAGAAGCTAATTCACCGATTAGAATTTATAATTTGCAGTTTGCCATTATAGAGGAAAAAAGAGTGCAATCTGGAGAGCTGCTGTAGAAAAGCTTCAGTCTAGAGTCTGAGGTAAACTTGAGAAACAACTTAGTATATCTGAATATGGTATATCTGAATAAACTGGATAGAGCAAAGCTTGTCCCAGCATCTGTTCAGCTTTGGTAAGTGCAAAATAGCACTATTCACAATAATACCATTAAAGAACAGTCCCAGTTAAACATTCCTACATGCCTAAATGGGTACAACATCAAATGGTTGTGACATAGATCACTTGCTATAAAAACATCATCATCTGGAGAGCATATAGGGAAACAGGGAAAATTGCAAATGAATTAGCAAGCTTACTCAAAGAAAAACTTGGAACTTGACCATGGATTTGGTTTCAAAGGTTCAGCTTGACGCCCTCCTATTCAAGGGCAAAAGTGAATCATTGAGAAAATTTCCTTCTCGTGTTTCAGAGATATACCCTGAACACCTCAAAGGGCAGATTAGTAAAAGGAAAACCAAAAAGATTGCAAGAAGAGTGCTGTCAGTACATGTACTATCTGTTGTCTTCCTCATCAGGTTGAATTCTTTAAACCGATTGCCATTTGCTGTTAAAATCTTCATTCTACAGAAGGTATCAAGGAAGAATATCAAAATAAAAAACAGCCTACATCTTGCGGGCTATTAGTATTGTGAACGAGTAAGAGACGTAATTTCATTTGAATTAAATCACGGATTTAACAAGAGTGAGCAAGGTATTCAGTCACTACTGCCAGCAACAACAGAGTACCAAATGTTGATACCTTCTTCTTGCACTGCTTGAAAAGCGGGTCGAGGTAGCGCGCGCACTGCTTGCAGGTGGCCACCGCGGCCTTCCCCTTGGCCGTCCGCCGTTCTGCCTCGGGCATCTCGTCGACCTCCTGGCTCCACTCCCCCATGAGCCTCCTGAAGAACGCGGCGATCTTATCCTCGTCGCAGAGCTCCTCGAACGACACCTCCCTCTGCTCGCCCTCGTCCTCCTTCTGCTTGTCCTCCGCGCCGGCTTTGGGCTTGGACACCGCCGCTGCCTTAGCCCGCAGTGTCTGGATGTCACGGAGGAAGTCGTTGGTCTGCCCCTCCCCGATCTCCGCAGCGTCGACGTCGGCCAGAGAGGCAGGGTCCTCGAGCACCTCCTGGAGACGGCGGAGGCGCGCGGCGTCGTCCTCGCCGAAGAGTGTGGCCGGCTGCCGCAGCAAGCGCAGGCGCCGGATGACCTCCTCCCGCGGAAGCGATCGCGTCGGGTCGTTCGGACCATCCTCCGCCCGCGACGCGTCGGCTCCCGTGGCGGAGGCGGACGATGATCCCGAGGAGGAGCCGGACGGCGATGATGCCCGGGGAGAGCCCGCCGAGGAGCTGCACCGGAGCTGCTTCTGGAGGAGGAGCTGGCGCTCCGCCTCGCGGATACGCTGTATCTCGCGGGCCTCGATCTCGGCGCGGCGGAGGATTTTGCGGCCGCCGAAGTCGGCGTCGAGGAGCTGGCGCTTCCTCTGCAGCTCGCGCTTCAGCACGTCCATGGTGGCTAACCGGGGTCGGTGGAATCGCGGAAGCGCCGTCCGATGTGAGAGTGGTGGGGATTCGAGTGGTTGCGGGGTCGAGAAGGTTCGGGTCTATGTTGGATCCGAAGATAATTTTGTTCGCCGGAGCCGGGGAGCCGGGAACGGCTGGCCACGAGGACGGGGCTGTTCGAGTTCTCGCGCGAACCTTCTGGAGTCCAAACTCCGGGGGTTGCGGGGGGAACGACGAATTACGCGCGGCAGGGATTCGGCCGATCTTTATCGAGAAACCCCTCGTTGGCCTGCCCGCCTTGGATCATTCTTCAAGGCCCAGTTGCAGTAAAGAAGTGCCATTTATTGGGCCGAAATGCTAATGCCATCGGATTAATTGAAGTAATAATTTCACCTTTACCATCAGCACTTTCTATTTATATCACAACTTTAAATCATTGATATGTAAGGTCACACTAGTTTAATACTAGTTTAATAATATAGATAAAAAATATATTTAAAAAATAATGGTACAGGTGACGTTGCAGTACCATGTTTTGCCAAGAAAACACTGGCCAGAACCACGACATCGGCAGAACAGAGCTGCAGAACCCGAGCAGCCATGGGCGCGCTGCCGCTGCTTCTCCCGTCCGCCCCCGCGTGCTGCTCGTGCGCTCCCGGTCTGGCTATAGCTGGCCCCCGTGGGCTCGCGGCCACGCCTTCGACTCCGTCATCTGTCGCTTCCACTTCCCGGCTGCAGCTGCGTCCCTCGTGCAGGCGCCCGAGGCTGAGGCGGGCAGGCGTGCCGCGGGCCGGCGACGGAGATGGGGACGGGGGGAAGGGCGGCGCGGCGGCGTTCTTTGGGGAGGACGGGGTGGTCGAGGACATGGACGGGTACATGGACTACCTGTCCCTCGAGTACGACTCTGTCTGGGACACCAAGCCTGCCTGGTCCGTTCCTTTGCTCGTTTTCTTAGGCCTTGTTTCCTGCACTTACATTACATTGAGGCGTCGAGCCACTGAGGTTGAGAAAACTTGTGGTGCCTGACATCGACGAACTGTATAGGAGCGCAACTATTTCGATTTGTTTGCGAGCGCATACGAGATAGATTTCCTAGATTCATCATCATCATCATTACTGTGAAATGCGATTGTAAGGGTGTGTTTAGTAGAGCTTCACAATTCACCTAGGAAACGTTTCCCTGTTGAATCAGATTCAACAGTGAAACCATTTTGAGCTAGATGGATTATAATTCTTGAAAGATAGGAGTGTTACGCATTATGGAACTTGCAAAGTTTTTTTTTTCTTTGCAGTAAAGACATTTGAAGTGGTGTTCTGAAGTTTCAAATTAGATTCTGTTTCAATCTATTCAAACATTGATTCGTTACTGCTATAATCCAGTCACCAATAACTGATGATCAATTTTCTACCTTGTCCTTCCCATTTCCTTGCTATCTTCCTGGTACATAGGGCACGTGTCTAGCAAATACTTGTATGTGATAATGGACCTAGGAAGGTGGTATGGAATACTTCACTTGCAAATTATCAACCATTTAAAATAAAAATTCTCTCTTCATAACTATACTTTACCCTTTTCAGGTGTCAGCCTTGGACAATCTTACTTTCTGGTACTACTGCCGTTGCATGTAGTTGGGTGCTTATCCAATCAGTTCTGATTACTGCAGCAGTTTCTTTAGTAATATGTGCATGGTGGTACATATTCCTCTACTCCTATCCAAAGGTTTGAGCATCATTATCTCAACCTTTTCCTTATAGTTTTGTCCAGTTTAGATGATTGCTTCCATGTTGGTATGTGTAAACAAAGGTTTAATTTGACCTTGTGACTTTGGTCCCAGTTGTAAAAATTTGATGTGTTGACCAATGAAGATTAGTACCTTATATTTCAATATAGGCCATTTATTTAGCTACACTATGTTCTGTGGTTTTACTTGCTAGAAATACCATGCTACTATGCTAAGTCTCAGCTTTAGTGTAGGGTATTTTGAAACAGCATGTCCACACTACGTTTCTAGTATCGACCCAATACGATTTGTATCTCATTTAGCAGAAATCTATTATCTCAGTCTGATTTCTTCAGAGTTACTATGAAATAACAGTATGAAACTAAATCTTTACTCGTTCTGACACAGATATTGTTCTCCCAAATTAATTTATGCTAATGTTTCTTGCAACTTCTATGCGAACTAAAACCTACTCCCTCTGTTCCAAAACTGTTGTCGCCCGATTTTGAACTAACCAGTGGCAACGATTTTAGAATGGAGAGAGAGTACTTATTAATCTTTAGTAATGCTGATTGGGCCAAATTTTATTTGTCACTTTTATGTACCAAAACTGCTTGGAGCTCAAGAGTATTTCTCTGTTCAGCGTTCCTACTGGAGCTTATCTGTCAATCTTTTCCTATTTGCTATACAGACTTGGTTTAACTTATTTTTACCATACCGTTGGTGCGGTCTCTTCATGCAAGAATGTTTAAACTATCATGTGGCTTCTTGCAGGCATACACCGAGATGATAGCTGAGAGAAGAAGAAACGTTGCTAGTGGCGCTGAAGATACATACGGGATGGAGAAAATCCAGTGAGGAGTTTCTGGTAGCTGCTGAATATTCTTGTTTCAAGCTTTGCTTATTGAGAATGGTAGTTAGAAAATGATTGTGCAGATCAGGCTTTGGCACATAGCACTATCAATCTGTAGAATGTATCCTTACACCACCGGAAAATGTAACAACATCATCGAATGATGCTGGTTCATTTGTTCAAATCTTCAGCGGTGCCTGCTGTTTTCATATGCCTGGAGTCGGGTCGCCGCGAGTTCACTGATACCTCGCCCGGCCTTCGGTGACTGCCTCGTCGCTGGTGCAGCTTCCTCCTTTGCATGCTACTTCATGCTGTCGGATAATGTCAAGGCAGGGGACACTGCCTCTGCTCCCAGGCTCTTCGCACCGTGGCTTTCCTCACATGAATGATTTCTAGGTTTGTCAGCAATGAGCTCCACAAGGCAGAGCCATGTGCGTGGTGGCATTGGCGACCAAATGGAGCTTGTTTGAACAGAGTGTTGAGGCACGCAGTTCTATGGTCACACTGTATCTGAGAATGGGAGATGCAGCTGCTGCATGCTGGGTGTTACACGAGATGGAAGTGAGGGATGTTGTCTCGTGGACTGCATCACTTAATGTGTTTGCTGAATTAGGCGACCTCGAGGGAAATGCGAACGGGAACTAGGGGTATGTTTGGATGCTAGCCAACGCGACCCCGCCAAATGTTGGCTTGCCAACGTGTGCCCGCGCTGGTTTTGGAGCGCATTTGGATTGACACCGTTGCTTTTTCAAAGTTTGGTCAGCTACTTGAGTTTATAGCAACGCAGTTCACTTTTTGCTTCTGTACGCGGGCAAGACGAGGGCGAGTAAAACGGTCGTGAACGCGTCGGCGGATGCGGGTGCCAACATTTGGTGGCGTCATAATAGTGAGCATCCAAACGTACCTTAGGTCTTTTGATGTACGTTTATTGCAAGGCATGAGCAGAAAAAGGATGAAAGCAGTGAGGCTGTACAATAAAATGCTCGCTGATAATTGTAGGTCAAACATTTCAGACTCTTTTGAAACACGTGATTTTCACAGGTATTGTATAAGTAATTATATATATATCAGTTTAATTTTTATAAAAAAGCATAGGAAACAATATTTTTTTCCTCCAATCCAAATAGGATTTTCATGTTTTTCTAGTGTTCTTAGTGGTCGACTCCTCGTGCTACACTTTGGGGTTTCAGCAGTCCTAGGCTGCAAGCAGGCACTCGCCGCAGGGTAATTTGGTTGGCGGCATGTAACCCATCTTCTGTGATGCGGACTGTGGACCTGTGGTGTGTACTCTCCCGTTTTGATTCCCCTCACCAGCCGAGCCAGTCCGGCCGGAGTCGGACACCTCAGCCGTTCGGTGGACCCGCACTCCCCTCCGAACTTCCGCCACTCACCCCGCTCCACGCCCACGTGACGCGCAATCAGCCAGCGTCGGGCAAGGCAAAGCCAAAGCGGCGCACGTCCCTGGAGGCCGCAAACCGCGTCGCTCTCAGGTCGGGCTTCCTCCCTCCCTCGCCTCCCCACTCCAACCACAGGGTCTGGCACCACCCAAACCCCACCTTTACCAATCCCTCCTTTCCGTTCCAGAGACTGCTGTTCGCACGCAGTCTGATCGATCGGTGATCGGGTCCGGTCGCCGGCGCGGAGCCTAGCCTGCTTCAGCTGCTGCGGGCCTGCGGCGATCGATGGAGCCCCTGGAGGTCGCGATAACGGTCATCTTCGACGCGCTGCTGCTGCTGTTCATGGTGAAGCTCTTCTTCGCCATGTTCCAGATGAAGCTCGTGGTCATCCTCTTCTACCTCGTCATCCTCCTCTTCGCCATGGCCTTCTCCGGCCGGGCTCCCAGCAGCTTCTAGTAGCTCGTAGCAGGTGGAAATCTTCCCCTCATATTTTCCCCTCTTTCATTAGAGAGCCGGTCGGTGGAGCTTCGTCTTGTGGAAAATCTATAATCTCGAAAAGTATGCACGATCCAAGGCCAAATTGCGTTTACTTGAAGAAACACCACGAGCCCATGGTGCAGACCCCTTTAATCTGCACAGTAGTCAAAATTAAGAAGTTCCCCTAACAATTCCGTAGTAAAATTTCTTGGAATCATGCTGTTCTATTTGCCATGTTACTCTGAAATCAGTTACAGTACAATGTTTCTTTCGTTGTTTCCACCTCCACCTCTACTTGGATAAACTTACCATATTATGAATTAATTAATATCTTTTCCAAGTTGTAAATAGTGGTTACATAGTACCTTTTCCAACATATCCTAAAACACTAAATCTCGCCATGTGTCCTCAATAATTCGAGGCGCTCCCGAGGATGCCGAAATGCTAATCTTTCTCGGCGCCACGCTGCACACATTTGTCAATAGAAATGGGAAAGGAAGCATCAACTTTTTGGCCAGTATCCTATCACCAGTGACTCCTTTTGTCGTCTGCGTTGTATAGGCATGCATTCCTTATACCAGCCTTTTATGCAATTCTGTTGCTTTTTATATGTCTCGCGTCGTGATGACAGCGAATGCTGATGCTGCTCTTCGTCATTCAGGCAAAGATGTGTATAAAGATGTCTGTTTTTTATTAGTAGTATAGATGCCTAAAGTTCCTAAAAATACTACTAGTACAAATATACTGAGGATATCCACTTATCGTTAGGATATCACATCCTCAGTTTTTGTGATGAGGTAGCAAATGCATTTATGAAGATGGACTTAATTCAGCATATATAAAGTATGTAGAAGAACTAAAAAAAATAAGAGTGCCATGCAGATGAGCAGATCTCTGAATGCAAATGTTTCTTCAGTCGGTTGAAATATACCTTGGCAAAATGAACTGATTTCTCGACAAGAATACACGAACAAGTTTTCGGAGTTGAGAAAAACTGATTTGTCTACAAGCGGTTCCCTGACCATACTGCTAGCGTTGACTTAATCCTATTGATCGGTTGGCTGGGCCAATTGGGCTACTTGAAGTCTCTTCTTTCCGGGCCCAGACAACGTGCAGGCCCGCTTTATTTCCGTTTTTATGCTCTTCTTGCGGAGCAAGCCGGGACTCCATGCATACAAATGCACACAGTAATAAAATACGTATTCACAGATTTCCACTTTGCACCTTTAATGCTTTTGATATAACAAAATAAATAAACGAGGAGGAAGCTGTCTCAGCCAAATGTATGAATGAACAGTACAAAAGTAGTAATTTTTCTACCGTCTGGAATGTCACGCGTTGCTTATGTCAAAAGCAGTATCAAAGTTTGAATCATCGACCGGTATTCAAACCAGCAATCTTAAAACAAAATTGAGTGTCACACGTCTACTTCGAACTACTCCATAATAAACGTGCCATGCCCTTTTCTTCCTCCGAGAGCGAATATACAGTACTCAAATTTAGAGCTGTCTTGCAGCTGTTGGGCGCTTGTCGTTTGACAATATTTGTAACTACTCCAGTTGAAAAGCTGTTTAAAAGCTTAAAGTTCATACCCGTGTTCCTTTTTTTGGAGGGGAAGAAACTTCTCTATTTCTTGTATTTTCTTTATGGAATTAAACTGATTTTTATAAAACTTTTATGTAATTTATGTGAAAATCCTATGTTAAAGAGTCCTAAGGTTTCTTTGAAATGCGAGAATTTTTCCGTTTTCTACATTTTTTATTGTGAAATTAAATTGATTTCTGTAAAATTCACGTGAGATTTCTGTGAAATTCAAAGAGGCCTAAGATTTTGTGGAGAGGACAAAGGCTTTGCCTGGCAGAATTTATGCTACTATCTCTTGCAAGGAATGTCGAAGTGCATAGTGCCAACACCAATAAGTAAGTTTCAAAAAAAAAAAACACACCAAAAAGTAAAAAATATCTCAAAAAAAAAAATTGGCATAGCTCGTTCCAAAGGAGGACTAAGCTGAAATGTCTCCTGTATTTCGGGGAGGTGGTGTCCGAAGTCCGAACTATTGGCGCTTGAGCCACCATATATATTCGGCTCGGCCCCTCAGCCCTCACCAACCGTGCTCGACGACCACGACCACCATTCCCTTCCCCAACTTCTCCGGCTCCTCGCCGCCGCCGTTGATTCGTCTGACTCCGATTGATACCTCCAAGGTAACGGAGCTCTTTTTCCTTGTGACATTCTCTTCGATTCGCGGAATCTGTTCGTCGCTGCAAGTCGTCGACCAAACCATTTAATGTCCTCTCCGATCCGCCCGGTTCGTTGTGGGATTTGCGTTCTGTCTGGGACTAATCTGTCGGGGGTTCTCCGAATTTACCAGGGTGTAGTCAGGTTTAATTCGACCGTGGTAGCCTGACGAGTTCATATGTATGTGTTTTTTTTTTTCTGAATTCAGGTGTGGTAGCGGCGCGCTCCGGTCATGGCGTTCTTCCGGAGCCTCACCACGGTCTCGAGGATGCGATCCCGCTTGGTGAGTGTCCAATTTAGCGGTGGCTCACTGGCTTGCCGTGTTTATGGGCGCCCGCGCGTGCTGGTACAACATTTGTGGATACTGAGATTTTTGTTTGTCTGTGTTGTCGCTGCTGCCAGACACAGGAGGCCACCACCCTGGGTGGTGTCAGATGGCTGCAGATGCAGAGCGCTTCTGATCTCGTAAGATGACTTGTCTTCTTGCTGTGTCGTGTCGTGAGATAGAAATTTTATTTGAATTTTGTGAAATCCGAAGAAGCTAGTAGCTGTTACAATGATGCCGATTTTGTTTCTGAAAATGCAGGATCTGAAGTCGCAGTTGCAGGAAATGATTCCTGAACAGCAGGTTTGTTACTAGATGCACCCTCAACAAATCTTGTAAAGTCGAAAAGTTTTTATGGCACCTGATCTTTCTTATCTTTTAGCCAAAAGTGATAACCTCTTTTTTTTCATCATGTATAATTTTGTGTGACAAATTGCTTAATTCTTGCTTCAATATATTGTCATATACATTTTATTCTAACTTTTTGAAACTTGTAGTAATTAATTGTCAGTAGCATTTGTTATACGTCAGTTCTACACCAAATCCTTTGTTAGAAGCAATTGTTTTGTGCGGGGGTTTAGCTGTGCTCCTGGCTATATCAAAAAATTTCATATTGAATATTGGAGAAAACAATGCTGGCAACTGGTTTCTCTAACGAATTCTCTTTATGAACTCCTGTTCATATCGTCTTCCTTTTCAGTCATGTCAGTTTAGGACTGCAAAGCCGAATCAACTCTATTGTTTTCTTGCAGGATCGCTTAAAGAAGCTTAAGTCGGAGCATGGAAAGGTCCAGCTCGGAAATATTACTGTGGATATGGTATGCATTTATCAGGACCAAGTCTATGGATGTGTCTGTTTCTTTTGTAGGGCATACTTGGACTAAACTTCCAGACTAATTTCCATAATGATGTCCTGCAGGTCCTTGGTGGAATGAGAGGGATGACCGGAATGCTTTGGGAAACATCGCTACTTGATCCTGAGGAGGTGTTCTTGTATTCTTCCACAGTTTTAGTTCATGATTAACATAACATACTATCAGTTCCTGTTTATTTTAATAGCTAAAATACGAAACCTTACTCAATGGACTATAGCACATCGATTTATAGAAGATGCACATGGACTAAAAGTTTTACAACTTGCTACAGCATGACTTGCTGACTAAAAGATTTTAACCATTTTATGATATTATAATTAACACAAGGCCTTTGCGAGAGATACTAGGTGAGAGTATTAGTATTAAATTCAATCTTAAATGCATATTACTCTGTAACTATTTTCACATATTTAAACTCTAATGTGGAGGAATGAAACCCGTTATTCAGTAACAATTTCATTCCCTCTACAGGGTATTCGTTTTAGAGGCCTCTCGATTCCTGAGTGCCAGAAAGTTCTGCCAACAGCAGTTAAGGATGGTGAACCATTGCCTGAGGGTCTTCTTTGGCTTCTTTTGACGGGAAAGGTATTATAAATTTTATCATTTTATAAATATGCCAAAGAAGTCCCTCCAAAATAGGAGGAATACATTGTTGTTAACTCAGAAGGGGACAAAAGTTCCTTTGCAATCTGTG
>BCLG01003696.1:0-10996 GCA_001602295.1 Zoysia matrella
CATGTCGGCGGGTACCATGATGCCTGTCCGGCGCCGCTGTGCTAGCTACAGCGCTGACCCATCGTGTCTGGCAGTCGTCGCAGCTTTCTGCTGGAGTGTCGCCTTGGTGAACCTCGTCCTGTCTCGTCGGGACGGATGGCAGCTGATCCCCGGAGTTAATGTGCCATAACGCGGTACCTGCCCTCTGGGGGTCGCTCCCAGGTGTTATCCTCAGGGTCCGGGGTCTTCGCGCCCTTGCGCGGCCATGCGATAGCCGTCGTAGATCGTTGCGGAGGGGTCGGAGCCCGTGTCATCCGACCCTCGACTTTCTCTCGTTTGAGCGATCTGTTAGGTACCCGGGGTACGTGATCCCGACATGTCGTTGTTGATGTTTCCACACTATATATGTGTGCTTGTGTGGAATGTTGGTTTGGTTATGTGTCTCGGTCGCTGCTCTCGAGGTTTACGCTCTTGTAGAGCATAGCAGAATAAAAACTACTCCTACCATGCATTGTAAGGGTCACATGTTCCTGTCAGTCTCTCAGTTCATAATAATGATGTCGTGTTGAGTTTTATTCACTGGCATGTCTTTCACTCGTTCTCGCCACTTGTTATAATCTTCTGATGGGATCAACAGGCCTCACTGACGCTTGATGGGGACCGCCGAGTGCTTAATGTATTTAATTTAATAGCAAGGCGATGATGACGGTGAAACGGTGCTGATTGTGAAAGCCGCTGTGAAGGAGCGTCCAAACATCTTTAGGAATGTTGTAATAAAGCGAAAATTAATTAGCAGACTTAAAATTCAGTAAAGAAACAAGTGCTCAACTAGGCGTGCATGGTACTACTGTAAAACAACAACGGAAAATGATTCTAAGAAAAAACAACAACGGGAAATACGAAAATTGTGTTGACTCGAGTCATCGATTGCCCATTGAATAATCATTCTTCCCTGGTTCGTTTATTAAGCTTCTCCGATACTACTCCTACTTGAGAGCGACACAGGCACAGGCACAGGCCAACTGACGATGTCGCGGCAGTTCCACGGACCTCGGACCTTAGACCGCGTGATGGGAAAGCTGGTGCGCCGGTGTCGAGCCCACAGGCCGCACTCATCCACCGGCCGGCCGCGCGCTCGTGGTGCCACCGGCAACGCCGCCCCTGGTGGGCAGCGGCACAGCGCCACGAGCATCTCGAGTCGTTGTGGCATTGGCTACCATCAACAGGGGGTTTCCACTTGCTTGTGCATACGACATGCTCTGTGTCATTTAAATTTCTAATTTGATATTAATTTATTTTTTTCTTTGTTGCATTGAAAGCTTTTTTTTTCTACGACAAGCGTGCATGTTACATATCTAATTTCCACGTGATCATGTTTGCATGTTACGTATCTAATTTCCATGTGATCATCATTAAATTATTTTCTCTTGCACAAAAAGCTTTTGCATAAGACACGTCCTATCTGTTACATTGCAAACTTTCTTATGAGCACCATTAGATTATTCTACACTTGGAATTAAAATGAATGGATATGCATGAACTGGAGATATATATTGTATTCAGCATGAGCTGAACATATATCTAACAATTCTTTACATGTTGATGCATGCCTAATGTTCCAACATCTACTATGAATGACAAATGGACTGTTCGCTAGATGTAGTACCACTTACAGAAAAGTGGAGCCGCAAGGTTTTGGCAGTTACCTGGACTCTATATAAACCACAATACATGGCCTTCATTCCTGCATCACTTACCTTGATAGTTTATTATGAGCTTCGAGAAGAAATCAAGTTCCTATTGAGTAAGGTAATTCATATATGTGTTACTGTATTTCTCTGATCGCAAATGGTATTGAGACAAGCATGATGGACACTACTTTTGCTAATGTAGGTATCAATAGAATTAGTAGTTATAATACTACTATTTATATTACTCAATACGAAATCATCAACATCATCTTTTCAAATGAACCCACAGCATTGTAAAATATGATTGTTCATGCACGGTTACTTATGCATGGACCTACATATTTTGAAGGGTAGTGGAAGCACCAATGTTAAGAGTGATGGTTCTCCTACTGCTACTACTAGAATGAATTCTCCACAACAAAACAAAGAAGAGACAGATGATGAGAATCATAATACTGCAGAAGAAAAGAAGATAACCAACCAGACTCAAGCTGTTATTGAAGAATCCATCAATGACAAGGATATCAATATCATCATCATGTTGTCTAGCAACATTAGTTAAGCTAAATAAAGCAACACATATATAGATAAAGGTTGCATTGTTGCTAGTTTATCATTCACCTTTACATAGTAATCAAATCCGCTCTGATGCTTGAATTAGATGATTAAATAAATAAGCACAAGCTAGGTTTGTCTTGACTTTGGGTTTGCTCTTGAAATTGTGTAATGTATCTTCTAATTGCACCCAATCTATGTAATTTCAAGCTTAATAAAGCTTGCCTTTGCTTCGTGTGTTCTCTCTTTTCAGTTACCATGCAAGTTTCCTTGCATTGACTTGATCTTACTAACAGTTCTTCTCGTCAAATCCCTTAAAATTTACAAGATTATCATCCTCGTTACACCCTCGTTTTATGAGCATTCATATCTACTCACCTTTGTAGTCTTAAACAATATGAGTCCTTTTAGGGAACCTTATCCTTTTTCTTTGTTGCCTATCTCTTTATTGTTAGAGAGCCCATTCCCTTCTCCCCCCCCCCCCCCCTCTCTCTCTCTCTCTCTCTCTCTCTCTCATCTGTCCGCAATATTTTTCATGCCATTCTCAGTCCAAGCGTAACATATAGTGGAGTGAATGTCCATCAAAGGTATTAGTATTATGAAGGTCCCGATCTAGTTCCTAATAACATCGGTTCCGTCACACTGACATGTTTTGACATTTTGAATCAGTTATGTTCTATTTTTGCTTGCGTCATTGGTCAGTCCTCGATTGTTATATATCCCACAGTCCAAGAGTGGGTAATGCAGCTGCCGTTCTAAACTATGCCAACAATTCTCAATTGAGTAACAAATATTGCTTTGATGGCTTCGCTGGTTTTTTTTATCTTAATAAATTTTTTGTTAAAAAATGTTTGAGGATGTGAACATTTATTTTGGAGTGCTCATTGATAAGCAGCATTTTTTTGTTTTATTCTTCTTCTGTTGTCAACAAAATTAATTTTACAGGTAGAATATTTTATGGCGTCGGATGATGACCTTTGATATGAGAAATGTTTTCATCACCATGACTGGTTGATGAGGACCTTTGTAATCTACAACTTCTTGATCATTTGCTACTGCTAAGACTATTTAAATTTCTTTCGAGCGTCGAATTGTTTCTTACAAACATCTTTCTTAGACCTCAACCTTAGTCTCTCCTGACTAAATCCACATGAGAAAACTGATTGGCTCATGCCAAATCTTTTACTAAGATTCTCTTTGGTCCAGCATCTTAACCTTGGATCAAGTGCGTAGCAGCACTTTGAAACATATGATAATCTAGACGGCTATTTGTAGTTAATGGTTAAATCGTTGTGTCCTATATTTGGTTGCGGATAGAAACGAGGTGCACTAACGACTGATTGGTGTGGTGGTACCTTTTGGTTAATGCTTATTAAATGGATTCACAATGTATGAGTAAGTTAAAATATTGTTACATTGCGTATACAAGACTAGCTTTGCCATATACGGTATGTTGGAGTAAAAATACATAATCAAATTGAATTATAATGTTTGGTATTTTCACTATGAACTCTGCCACGGATGGTCAAACAAGGGCGACCTGCTCGAACGTTCTCCTTCTCGGGTATTACCGTTGTAACATTAGCGACAGCATAAAATCCGAACCATTGTTGTTATCGCACAATGAGTTGCTCATCGAGTGTACCAAAATAGTATCCGCTGCTAGTTTAAAACAATGGCATTAGGGCATGCGCAATGTTTAATGCCGAGTTCGGCATTAAGCTGGGTCCACACAATACCGGCATTAGCTATTTCGGACTCCACAATGTTTACTATTCTAAGTGAGTCTCACGCATAATAAAAAATCTCAAACCTCCACTGCTGCCACCCTTTTTTCCTGCTCATCCCGTACTACTCGCATGCATATTTTCAATACTTTATTCGTTACAACCCGATAGTAGTGTTGATGCCGGCAGCAACAAAAAAATTTTTACTGTCGAGTTCTACAATGGTTCTTACCCATCATTTATTGCTTAGTACCGAGTTTCCTTCCCCATCGTGGACGCTCTTAGTATCTCAGTTCACAAACAAGACTACAAGAGGGACGCCACGTGTACCTCACAGCGATGGATGCACCATTGGTTGGGCCTATATAAACTCCCCGAGGCAGAGGCACTGGCAGCAGCCACGGCGAGCCCTCAGGTGCAAGGTTCCTGAGAAGGAGTAGCTCACAAATAAGCGGCAATGGCGAACACTAGTAAGGCTGTTGCCGTCCTTGCTGTACTCGTCGTCCTGCTGCTCCATACGTCGCCGCGCGCTGTGGCCCGACGCCACCATGATGGGAACAGCCAATTTGGCGTCGGCGGCACACCTGCGGTGATGACGGTGAACGGGTTTCAGCGCGGCGAGGACGGCGGCGGGCCGGCGGAGTGCGATGGGCACTACCACAGCGACGACGACATGCTGGTGGCGCTGTCGACGGGGTGGTACGCGCATGGGCAGCGGTGCCACAAGATGATCCGCATCACCAGTGTGCAAAACGGGCGGTCCGTGGAGGCCATGGTGGTGGACGAGTGCGACTCCCGGCGTGGGTGCAAGAACAACATCGTCGACACGTCCAAGGCCGTGTGGAAGGCGCTCGGGCTCGACACCAACATCGGCGAGGTCCCCGTCACCTGGTCCGACGTCTGAGAGAGCCTAACCGTCCGTCCGTCTGTCGGCCGGCCGGCCAGGGTTCTCATCACGGTCACGCCGTGTTAAGTTCTTGATGGAGTCATTTGCCAAGCGTATATGTCCAGTGTCGTTGTTGATGTTTCCACACTATGCGTGCACGTGTGGAATGTTGGTGTGGAGTCGATCGATCCATGACCGTTCTGATCTGGACGGACCGGATCATGTGTGTCAGTCGTTGCTCTCAAGTATACACTTGTAGAGTACAGCAGAATAAAATTAAACCGCCTTTGTAAGGGTCACCTTACAAAGATGATGGTGCTTAATGTACTTTTTTTTTCTGATGTCAATAAGCAAGGCGAAGATGACTCACGAAAGTCGATGCGCAGGAGCATTGGTTCAAACTGCTTTAGCAATGTTGTAATAAAACGAAGCTTAGTTAGCAGACTGAAAATTCAGGAAAAAGTAGTTAGGGCGAGTGGTACTACTGTAAAACAACAACAGAAAATCGGAAAATTAAGTCGAGTCAACAATTGCCCATTGAATAATCATTCTACCCTAGTTTGTATGTTAGGTTTGTTCTAATGTTTGGAGTTAATAATAACCATTTATTTGATTATAGATCCAACGATTAAAAACAGTGATACCTTATTAGAAGGTATTTAAGTTGTAGGTTGCTATAAAAATAGTGAGTCTGGTACTAATTTATTTTAAAATCAATGTCTAAATTAATTAAAGAGAAAGTGATACTGAAGTTATTAAGTAACTCTCGAGAGCACCGTAACAAAACTGTTTAAGCTCGGGTACTAGAAAGCGACACAGCCCAATTGACAACTTTAGGCAGTTCCTCCGACCTCGGACCTTGGACCGTATGACGGGAAAGCCGGCGCGCCGGTGTCGAGCCCATAGGCCGCACTCGTCCACCGGCTGGCCTCGTCGCGTTTGTGGTGCCACCGGCAACGACGCCCCTGGTGGGCAGCGGCACAGCGCCACGAACATCTCGAGTCGTTGTGGCACTGGCCGCCATCAGCGCGGAGGTTGCCGCCTTGCATGTTTCAGCTCTGAATTCATGATAAATCAAACCATTTCTAACAAATTTTTCACTATCACTGAGTTGGTAGGCCTTGTAAATGCTATGTCTCTCTCTCTCTCTCTCTCTCTCTCTCTCTCTCTCTCTCTCTCTCTCTGTTTTGTAATAAGGGGCAGATTCTATGGTACCACAAAATAAACTTGAGCCATCTATTTGTACATATCTTAAGGAATGAATTGATCTTTCTCTTATAATTTTAAGTACTGTAGTAATCAATTTGAAAAGTAATTAGATTTTTAAAACTAATGCATGCCACAGTTTCGGAAACTATAAAATTTTAAGCTAATCCCTGTTTTGGAAATAAACGTATGAATATATATGTTGTCTACCACCTAAAGTGTCAAGATTTCGTGTTTGGACTGTTAATGTGCACGTACTACGTGAGGAACAAACCCGTATTATCTATAGCACTGGTCTGGTCCCGGATATACTCCTTCTGTTCACAATTATACGTCATTTTAGCATTCAAATTTTATTCCTCGATATATGTTATTCTCACCTCTCAATGACCGTTTCTCTCTTTCCAACATATTTTATCTCTTCTCAATAAATCTCTATCTCTATTTTTTATATTCATTTTCTAAGAGAGTACATTAGATGGTACACATGACAACTCTTTTTAAGGCCCGTTTGGATTCATGAAATTAAATTTATTCTAATAATTACAATTTATGCATAGATTAATTAAGTTAATATAATTATATATATAATATATTTGTATAATTATTGTTACATATACAAAAGATATACTTATATGTTGTACTTCTATTATATAGGAAAGTGATTTGAAGATTGTGCTATAAATTAAAAAATAAAATTATAGCATAATGATCTATAAAATCTATTTTCGTCTCTTACCTTATAAATTTGAGATATATTTATTTGTGAGCTTGATAAAATTAGAAAATGTCAAATTCTAAACTAAATAATTTAGTCTATTGTGTAGATTTTAATTTCTTTAAAATGAAGTGATCCAAATGGTCCTTAGAGGAAATCAGGACGGCATCGTTGGCCACACAAGGAAACTGGCATATAGGCATGCATCTGTTGGGAGTTACGGACCATGCTGGTTGAGTTAGATTTCAATTTAGTAGTTCCTTCTTTTTTAAATTCGATGATTGAGATTGATTTCTTTGTTACCTCTTAAGAGATAAAACAATGCCATTTAATCTACCTTAGCATGCCTCTAATATGGTTATACCAAACAAGTATTGAATTGAGCCACAAAAGACACGAGTACTGTTTATAACTAGATGATTCCTGACGCGTTGCTGCAGGATCTTATGTATGATTAGATGATATAAAAATATGGTCCAATGGGTAACAAACATATTCCAGTCAATTCGCATCATCAGCTACACTTCCAATATTTTTTGTAGGACCAAAGATTTTCACAATTACACATACAATTGCTGCTGAAAAATAGAACTCTTGAATGGACTGAAACAGCATGCCTCTAATATGATTATACCAAACAAGTATTGAATTGAGCCACAAAAGACACGAGTACTGTTTATAACTAGATGATTCCTGACGCATTGCTGCGGGATCTTATGTATGATTAGATGATATAAAAATATGGTCCAATGGGTAACAAACATATTCCAGTCAATTCACATCATCAGCTACACTACCAATATTTTTTTTGTAGGACCAAAGATTTTCACAATTACACATACAATTGCTGCTGAAAAATAGAACTCTTGAATGGACTGAAACACCATTCACATTGTTGCATGTTGACGATAATAAGCATCGTACTGTGTCCACAGACACAGGTGCTATATCTACATATTATAGCTTCTGGATTTGACTAGGAAGTGAGTCAGCTTTACCTGCAGTTCCACATATGGCACAATACTGAAATAAAGGCATGAATTTCTTGTATAGTTATATATTCCTTTCCTGTAATTCCCTTAAAAGCCAAGTTGAAGACTATATAGATAATGCAAACTAACAAACTAACGGTACGAAAATGGATGCAACATTAAGCAAATTAAGTTAGAGCATGTATTATTTATTGTTTGCCACATGCAACTTACTTGAGGAAGCAGAGAGAGGATTCCTTCAAAATCACCTGATTTGACATTCAAGTGCATGCACTTCTGTAGGAAACGTGACTGGTTTAAGATACCTAAAGACAGCTGATGGGTTCATGGTTTATTGGCATTATAGGGTACCAACATCAATATTTCTCTCATGATCTAAGAATGGTTCTTGCATAGCCTATAATCAGAACAGAGAGTACCAACAAATTATCATTGGACAAATATCAGCTAGAAGTCACAGGAGAATAATCTGTCAGCTGCTACTAATATATTGAGTTTAGCAACTCCCTAAAGGAATAATCTGTTAGTTGATGGTAGCACATTAGTTTTAGCTATAAATGAATTTATTGCTGATAAAAATCACCATAGACCACACAACAAATCACAATCAATATCATAATTTATTTTAAAAAATCTGTAAAAGGAAAATTGCTATATTCAAGATCAATATATAAGCTGGCTGCAGCTGACGCTGCAGCTGCAGCCATCGAACTGCTTTTCTCTGGAGCACAAACGCACCACAGCCACAGCAGAAGAAAGCTCATCTGAACTCCCTATATTTCCATGTTCCATTTTGAACGTATACAAACTAATGCAATTGTTCCGATTTATGCTAGATTTGAAGTTATATAAGATAAATGAAATAATTTAGACCATTATTTTACTATAATAAAATAAGAATAAAATGAGCTAAGACTTAAATTCATGGGAGTACTACATAAGTATCCATGTTACAATTCATAGACCACCAAAGCCTAATACCTTGGCATTAGGGAAGGGCATACCTGGTTCAGGCATAATGTGTGCCACAGAGCTCATAGTAGACCCATTTTACACCTTCACTATTTGCTCATTTGAGCAGGCAAGATTCTATTCCTCAAATGCTATTAAATTCACAGAACTAAAACAACTCAAAAGACTAAAACTTTTATATGACAGGAAGCATCCAAATTTACTACCCCACCTGCAAGTAACAAAATGGCTTGTCAATTGATTAAATAAGATAATGTTAAGCCATGGGAACAGAATATCAATCTGAAAGGGCAAATTTTCATTCTAAGACTAATACCAGGTTGCTCGGGGTGGAAGCACATGCCGACCTTGCCCATTGGCTGGGGATTGGTCATGGTGGCGGGGAAGTTGCCCTCCCAGTCCAGCACCCCATACATGCTTTTCCACTGATTGTGCCTTTTCACTGACGGCACCCCAAGCACCAAGCCTACCAAGGTATCAGGTCTGACACTTTCACCTGCATCCACGTTCATGAGAATCAAGA
Source organism: Zoysia matrella (assembly GCA_001602295.1). Lineage (NCBI taxonomy): Eukaryota > Viridiplantae > Streptophyta > Magnoliopsida > Poales > Poaceae > Zoysia > Zoysia matrella. The sequence continues at coordinate 9,250 of BCLG01003696.1, forward strand.
GTAACAGCAGGCAAATTGGATGAATGCAGTAGAAGCAGGATGATGTTACCTTCTCATCTGGCAGGCCAGGCAATGCAGGTGCAGTGGAGCTTTAAAATTTATCAACTTATTTGAAAGAGAAGAAACATATTTAGCATATTATAGATAATAAAAACATGTGACATTTAAACTATATAGAATCTATACCTATGAATTTTTCTCTTATCACAGAGAGAGAGAGAGAGAGAGAGAGAGAGAGAGAGAGAGAGAGGGATTACCAGAAATTGCCCAGACTCTGCATCTCTGATACTACGCAGAGTGAGAAGCGAAAGTAAATTATAGGGCAGCAAGCATCACTTACCATATAGAAGTATGATCAATCTGGTGATATTTGATTAAAGGTTTACAGCTAAGCTGGTTATGGTAGCAACTGTTATCAATATTCTACAATCACAAGAAGGACTTACCGGTGAGTCATACAATACAGGAATTATCCGGTGCGTTGCCCCGGGAACTTATGAATAGTTAGGTAATGATATGAAATACAATTGCAATGAAAAATTAGCAGCCATCATCAGAGAAATTTGTGTGGTTAGAAAATAGTATTACCTCCCTAAAACCATGGAAGAACTTTGTAATACAATATTGTGGTATCCATCACAACTGTAACAGACTCATGGATAAAATGGAAACGACTGTGAGGTGAAGCCAAAAAAAATGAATGAACTATCTAGAAAGACAAACCAGCAAATGAATTTGAGTGTCAGAAATAACTTTAAGTGAAGTTAAGTTGCAAAAGGTAACAGCATCACTATATGAATGAATAGGAAACAAAGATGAATGGTAAGCACCAATAAGCGAAAATAATGCAAGGAAATTAATGATAACAAAAAAAATGAAACATCACCTAATCTTGAATCGACCTGACATGGCTCATTTATCTCTTTGGCCAGATGAAGATCTGCAATGAATAAAATTTGCAACAAAGATGAACCGTAAGTACTACTAAGCGCAAGGATTGCAAGGAAATTATTAATAAAAAATGAAACAATTTGCAACAAAGATGAACCGTTAGTACTAAACGCGAGGACTGCATGAAACATTAAAAATGAAACATAACCTAATATCCAATCAACCTGAAATCATAGATGACAGAGTAGAACATCACCTCATACAGGAGCAACCTGAAAGCGTGGACGACAGCGCCGATGTGGGTGTGCTTCGACTAAAAGCAAGAACTGCAAGGAAATTATAAATAAAAAATGTAACATAACCTAATATCCAATCAACCTGAAATCCTGGATGACGGAGCAGAACAACACCTTATATCGAAGCAACCTCAAAGTGTGGACGACAGAGCAGCAAGGTGCAGTATATAGGGCAAGAGAAGGATAGGAGATGGACAGGTGAAAAATGGGGTGGGGAGATGGGAAGATCGGGTATGCAGCAGGTTTTGGGGAGGGTTGGGCTTTGGTGCGGAGTAAAGGAAAGGAGGCGAAGGCGGCGGGAATGGACAAAGAGGAGCGGAGGCGGCGCGTTGGGAAGCAGGAGGGCCGGGTGCGGGGCCGCGGAGAATCAGCCCGACGCGGCAGACGTGGAGGAGAAACGGCCGGCCGCGGACGTGGAGGAGAAACGGCCGGGACGTGCGCGGGATCGAGGGCGGACGAAATGGCCGGGCGCGGATGTCGAGGAGGCGCAGGGACAGACGCGGACGTGGAGGAGGCACAGGGACAGGCGCCGGATCGATGGCGGACGCGCGCGGCAGACG
>BCLG01003696.1:11007-32735 GCA_001602295.1 Zoysia matrella
TTGCGCGGGGCACTGCGTTGGATCGTCGGTCGTGCGGGGGATGCGGCAAGGCGATGTAAAAAAGTCCGATTTAGCGGGCCGTTGCGGTGGAGGCGCGTGCGCGGGGGCAGGAGTGGGACGCGTGCCGCGGCGTCGTCTCGACTGGCGAGGCGAACGGTGCGGTCGGCCGCTTCACATAATGCTACGAACGGATGAACGATTAGGATTTTGTTTCAATGGATCGAACAGTTGAGAGAAAAAAGGATGACGTGGCTTAAGGAGAGGCTAGTTTAACCTGTTAATGGGGGATGATTATATAAGTATTATATTATAGATTCATAACCATGAATCAGAATGATCGTACAGCGGAACCACACACTGACCAATTATTCGTCATTCGATCTGCTGAAATACGTATAATAATCTGTCGTGCGGCTCGTGCCCCTCCATATATCAGGCAAGGTGGCTCTTAGCTCAGGCGTCGGACCAGGTGACGGGGACCTCGCCGACGTCAGTGTTGAGTCCGAGCGCGCTCCACACGGCCTCGGAAGCGTCGACGATGTTGTCCTTGCACCCGCGGCGGGAGTCGCACTCGTCCACCACCGAGGCCTCCACGGACCGCCCGGTGCGGGAGCTCGTGATGCGGATCTTCCTGTGGCACCGGCGCCCGTGCTCAAACCACCGCGTCGATAGCGCGGTGATCATCTCGCCGTCGCTGTGGAAGTGCCCGTCGCACGCCGCAGGCCCGCCCCCGCTCTCGCCGCGCCGGAACCCGTTCACCGTCATCACCGCTGGTGTACCGCCGTCACTGCGTGACGCGGCGACGTCGGCGCCGTGACGCCGGGCAACGGCGCACGAGACCTGAAGCGCGGCGGCGGTAAGGACGATCGCGACGGCGACTAGGACGGTCTTATTAGCGTTCGCCATTGTGGTAGCCTGGTCGATCGAGCTCGACAGTACTCGAGGTAGGCTTCTTCACTTCTTCAGGTGTGCGCGCTCGTGGAGTTCATTGCCTCATTGGCTCGTCGATCGAGCTATTTATACAAGACGGAGACAAGCCGCCATCTGTGACCTGGAACTACTGAAGACATCGTGGATTTCTTGATCGGTGAGCTCGATACGAGGATCATGGCTCTATCTGGGACCGCATCTGCATCGTAACACAGCAGTAACAGCGATGCTTTTGCACACGATGGTGTCAGCTACGATGTTGCCACGTGCGCGCGGAAATACCGGGGCAGGAACAAGCCGCCATTTTTGGAAGCTAGAACCATCTGTTTCTGCGGGCGTGCAGCCTAGCTAACTGTGGGCTGATCAATCGACGGTGCTAGCTCTTCTCTGTTCAGTGTTGGGAGATGGCTGGTGGATTACCTGAACCGGGTCAAAGGCAAAGCACGCTAGTTTAATTCCGGCCGCCGAAACCACGCTTTCTTTTTATTGCAATTTGCAGATCTTCCAAGAAGAAAGGCGGCAACAAGCATAGGATAGTCCAGTGCTATTAGTAGTAACACTAGCACTCAAAGCACAAGCTGTGTACTAGTACTGTATAGATAGTTACCCGTCCTGATTCCAACAAAAATCTCTGGCCGGCCGCGTGTAGAACAAGATTAAAGACAACGCAGCGCCCGGCCTTGAGAGCGGATGATTGCGTTTGCTTATTTCGCAGTTTGATTGGATTTGCGCTCTTTACAAAAAATTTTACTTAACCGCCATTTGTTGCATGTTTTGGTTCACCCTTTGTTATCGTGTGCAGGGTTTAAAAAACCGCTCCAGTGCCAGTTTTGCTCAAGGGTGAAAACTAGATCGGCTAGTCGATGAAACCGAACAGTTTGTTTTTGCTACAGTATCAATGTCGTTTTTTCATTCGTTCGGTGAAAATGAAACAGGCTGGTGAAACCTACATGTCTTCATTTTTGCCACAGCACCAATATCGATTTCTGGTGAAAACCGACCATTCGGCGGAACCGAACTAGTTCGGATTCATCAAAAATCATAAAAACCAACTGATTTTGTTTTTGCTACAATACCAATATTAGTTTTCATTGAAAACCGGTTATTCGAAGAAATCGAACCGGACTATTTCCATAAAAAACCGTAAAAATTTGTCAGTTTTCAACGGTTTTGTTAACCCTTTCCGTGCAGCTTGACGAGTTAGTGAGCTGCATAAGAATTTGAGGTCATGCAGCTTGCACACCTCTTACATGCATCCAAAACAGACATTGGTTTGTGTCATATGTTTCAAGGGTTTAGTGATGCCAAAATCATGAACCAATTAAATTGATTTCGTAGTGAGCAATGCAAATTTTTAGCCAGAATGGTAACCTTTTTTGAAAGTATGTGTACACTGTTTAATAATTTCAACCAATTATACTTGTACACTACAAGCTGCAAATGTAGGCAGCAAAGTTTCAGCAAAAACAGAAGTATCAGCAGCAAAATGGATACTGCGGGCACGTTCTCGAAATTTGTATCGATATGCAACAACATTAACACGTGAAAATTTCTGGTGACTCTTACAAGACGAGTATTACTAGTAGTTGTAGCAGCAGCTAACACACACAGTTACACTGATAAGAAAATCAAATGACATGTCGACTACTCATGATCTGTTCAGTTGTAGCATGAACAGATTAGAGCACAGGTTATTAATTAACACGCTAAACCTCATGACTTGGCAGTTGGCAACTTCCACTCCCCTGGCCCAAGACACTGAACAGCACTCATGCATCTGCCCAGGTGACGGGGACCCTGCCGACGCGGGTATCCAGCCCGAGCGCCTTCCACACGGCTGCCGACGAGTCGACGATGTTGTCGTCGCAGCCGCGCGACGAGTCACACTCGTCCACGACCTTGGCCAGCACGGACCGCCCGCCGCGGCCGGACACCGTGATCTTGATCATCCGGTTGCACCGGCGCGTGCCGTCGAGGCGGAGCCACCCGCTGGACAGCGCCACGATCTTGTCGCCGTTGCTGTGGAACTTCCCGTCGCAGGCCGACGGGCCGCCGCCGTCCTCCCCGCGCTGGAACCCGTTCACAGTCATCACGGCGGGGGTGTGGGCCGACACGGGCGGCGAGTGGTGGCTCGCGCACGAGGCCGGATGCAACGACGACAGGGCGAGAACAATGGCCAGCAACGCGGCGAGGTGAGGCTTGGAGCTCGCCATGGCTTGAGTGACTGACTTGCAATGGTGCACGCTCTTCCATGGCCACCTAGGGTGTTTATATAGGACAGTGCAGTAGGCTGATCGTAATGCGTTGTGTTGATTTGGTCTGGTCGATTGGACTTTCCCTTGACCATGACATCGGAGGAGAAATGTTAAAAGAAACTGCGTTTTGGTTCGAATTAGCCGGCCCTGGGGCACTGTAATGCCAGAACGAAGAACAAGTCATTGATGAAAGCTGGAACTGGTAAAACTAATCATTATGTGGATATACCTTGATCCCGCCCAAAATCTCATTCCAACATACGACGACGACAATGACACCCAAGCACGGACAAAATCAGGGACGCAAAGCTCACGCCTGGGCGCTGGGCTGCCTCACAGCTCCTGCTTCTAAATTTGGCCTACCAAGAGTCAAAAACACTAGTATGTGTGGAACAAATTCTTTGGAGACCTGGTTGTACTTGTGAAATAAAATCTCTGCAAAGAGTCAGAATAAATAAGCTATATGCATAGATTAAATAAGTTGTGCCTTTAGGACAGATTATTTAATGTTCAAATAACTCAATTGTATGTATAGAATACATTATTTAGGTACTCAAAATCAGATATATGGCTTCAACATTAGTTTGTACCACTTGGTAAAGGATAGAAATGTAGTTTGAGCATAAGGTCGATGAAAGGATGAATGGTTCGTAGACATTGTAACAATCACCGTGTACCTACTTATCCTTTTAAATCCAGAAGTAATAGTGGGCCGATTAGTTAGCCATCTGTTAGAGCCAAAATTCTCTCCAACTAACCGCAGGTACAGGTGACTCAACGTCCGCACGTTCCAATCCTTGCACATGCACGGGTATCCATGATTCGGTTGACTAGGATCACAATAGCACACGATGTACTCTAGCTAGCTTGACGGAGTAATCTGCCTACTTATAGGCCTTCGTACTATTAATACATGTGTGCTTTTGCTTCTCCGTTCCATTGTCCTCTTACATAGTATAACTCACTTCGCCATGAGCGACTCCACCAGTGCCGTCGCATCCGCTGCCAATGTCGCTCTCAGTGGTTCCTCTGTCACATCTCAAAATTTCAATGTCACAAAAAGATGTAATTAAAAATGCTTGACTATGTTTAAGTAATTTGAGTTGCATATTTGGATTTTTCATGTTTTAAAAATTCATTCATTTCATGTCATCTCATATTGCGCCACCTTGTAGAAATTTTTCATGGGAAATAATTTCACTAAAATTCGTATTTAAATTCAAAACACTTCAAAAGATAAAAATTTGCTTGTACTAGCTTGGACTTGGATCTTTAAATAATAATTAAAAAAAAACGAAATGGAGCACGTTACCTTGCACGGCCCAGTTTGGCCAACCGGCCCTGCTTCCTCTTCCTCTCCTCTGCTTCCACCAAGCCAAGCCGCATGAACTGGTTGTCAACGCGCCGCCGCCCCCGCCCAAGCAATGGAGTGCTGCCACCGTGATGAGCCCCATGCGGCGCCCTGTGCTGCTGCGATCTTGTGCCCAAGATTTTTCCCATTGCCTCTCCTTCTCCAGCAAACCAGGCACAGCACGACCTTATCCCTCTCGGTCTCTTTCTCTCTCGCTCTCCACTGACAATGGACCGCCCAGAAGAAAAATCCGGCAAGAACCGCCTTTCCCGGCCATAAAATCTTTCACCGAGCCCTCCCTGCTCCTTCCTCTATCTATCCCTCACCACCAGAGCAAGAAATCGCCATATAAACAGCTTCAATTGCAGAGAATTCCGAAAAATCCCCAAATTCCGGCCGTCGCCACCATTTCTGGCGATTGGAGCTTCTCCGGTAAGTTTTCCTCCAGTTAATTTGTCCTAGAGCTCACCTGCGAGTGTCTAAGCACCTCTGTGTGTTTTTGTTCCAAGATTTTTGGGTCGTCCCGTCTTCTGCCGTCGCCCGTCGCCGGGCCAACTTCGTCCACCACCACTGGAGTTGAACCACAGGTGAGCTTCACTGGGACATCTAGATTGCTTAGCATGATGCGAATTCGATCGATTCTGCCTTTGCCTCGCGCGCCGCCCTGCACCTCGCCACGCTGCCGCGCTGGCCGTCGCGCCGCTGCTGCAGGCTGTCGCCACCGGCAAGCCAACCACCAGGCTGTAGCTCTTAAGCGTACGCGGCCATTTTCCTCAGGCTCAGTCGGAGCTTGCCGAGAAATCATCGCCAGCGAGCCACGCAAGGGCCGCCCGGGCGCTCGAACGTAGCTAGCCGAAGAAACGCCAGCAGGAAGAACAGAAAAAGAAAGGACGCTCGTGCTGCCCATCGTCCACTCATCTCTCATTTGCTTGGCTATAGGAACCCAGAAATGCACCTAAGAGTTGATTTCAGTCTGCCAAACAATAATCTTTTACTAGCATGTTGTAAATTGAGGTAATCCATAAATAAATACTGCCCTTTTTTGCACGAAAATGCATATACGACTGTACGTAGACTTAGTTATGTCATGTAGCTAACTAGCTATATATTTTAGGCACATTAAATCTATAGTTTGCACCATGGTTAGATATTCTGATATAAGCTTGGTTAGTGAAATTTAGTTTAATTTAAATGTAGGTATGCCTAAATATAGCTGATGTTGATCTTGAACAATCTTTGAGCATATAGAAATATAATCACATGCAAGGTATTTAACACAATAACAAAAGTAGCAATATATGTAGAATTTATGAGTAGCGTCCCTGCTTTCCAGTAAATTGATCAATGTGTAAAATGTTGCACACATGCTTTTTTTTTATAGCATTAGGATAATAGATAAGTTATCTAGGTGGATATGGCATATGTGAAACAAGAGTTTAAATCTGTTTAAACTACAATTTCGTTATGAACTCCAGTAAAGTATTTCATGCATCATGCATTATTTCAAAATATGCATACCTCATTCTTATTTGGTTTTTATTCGAATTATTTGGTGTTTATTGCAGCTGATTTCATTGGATCATTTTATTTGGATTCTTGGTGTTTCTCAAAGTTGGAGTTGATATGCATGTGAGAGATTCGTTGGAGGGCTGCATCTCATGGAGATCGACAAGCGAAGACCATCAAGTGATAAATTAATTTAAAGGTGCGAGGCAAGCACACCCCTTTGATCATTTTAATCCTATGTTTGCAAATAAAACTAAGTGTCTAAAATGTAGGATTAATATGTGCATAATTTATGCAACTAAAATTTGCTCATCAGGTAAATGATAGATATTTCCTATTATTATTCATGTCTACCTTTTTGAGCTAGTTAGTATTTTTCCTTGTAACCATAGTGTGGGGATATTGATGGGTTAATCCATAGGATCACGATGCAATTTATTTACATTGTGAACACATGCTTAGTTGCCGGTCTATAACTAAATATAAATATTAATGCACCTCTAGTAAACATTAGTGCAGTTAATATTGTTTAGAGGAGTCTTGATTGATAGATGATTAGAGTTGAGTCGGTGATGACGGATTGTCATAATAGTTAGTTCATGATGATGATATGTTGGTTAGATGGAGATAGGTGAATGGTTGCTTTGGAGACCCGTCACATCACATAAGGACCGGTACATTTGACTCTTGATTTAAGAAAATATTGTGCGACCATAGATGCCGGTATGGGTCGGCTATGGCCAAGTAGTTAGTTGAAAACTACCTTGCTTTCTAGGAGTAGTATGCACGTATGGATAATTCACTTAATAGATATATCCAGAGAGACCTCCACCACTACGGTGTTGGGCCCAAGGTTTACCGATACAATGGATTGCATCCTCAGGACTTTCACTCAACGTAAGAAGGACTAGCCTCTAGGGTGTTAGATCTGAGTAAACGGGGAATCAATGCTTTTCAGGGAAGGCAAGAATAGCGGACGACTAGTGAAAAAGTGATATGTGATACCGATGTGCACACTTCGTGACTGCACGGTACTAGCTACACCACAGACAGTCACTCACAGTCTATGGGTACAGCGTACAAACTCTGCAGAGTAATAAATCTATTCGAATAACCGTGCTTGCGATATCAAGCTCCTTAATGATGGATCTTTTGTTTAGAGTAGAAAAATAAATGAATCACATTGTTCTTGCATATATTGATTGTGTGCAAAATAGATGGAGATATGAATTCATTACTTGGTGGTCATGGATCATTAGGAATGCTTGACGTGGAGGTCAAGTGCGATTACTTCATGTGCTCACATTATATTCTTTCATTTAATCACTTACATCTAGTAATTATTTCATTATTCAAGTTAGAATGTCCAGTGCTCATTTATGTAAAATTGACCATATTATCATAACCTTGTTTTGGCCATTCATTTATTATGTTATTGTAATTTGTAACTAATATTAACCCACATAGCTTGCCTCCGTAAATTTGGCTTTCAGATATGTCAAAGATTCGAGGTGAGGAACGATTTCTAGGAGATCAACTTCCAGTTAAATGCCTGTGGTTGAACATGAGACATTCCCGCTGGAAAATTGATTTTCTTGATTGTTTTTCCGCTGCTTGCTGCTCTGAAGGTATCTTTTAGGCTTTTGAGCCAAACTTTTGTAAAGATTCCAAATAAATTGATAGTTTTATTATACAGTTGTGGTTTCACTGTGATAATCGTATGTACTTGCCACTGATCATGGGATAAGTACGGTAAACACGAGATTCCGAGTAGTTTTAACAACCCGCAATGCGGCATCCTCCCACCCGCTGCTCTCTACTTCCTCAATGCCGGTTGCTGGTGCCACCAGCTCTCCGGCCATCTCACTACTTCGATGTCCTTTTCTCCTGGTATTCCTATGTCGCAAGCAATTTACAGCGTCAATATCAAATCTCTTGTCCCTTATACCCTCGACATGCTTGCATTCAATTACACCAAATGGTGTATTCTTTTTTTTTATCGTTCTTGGCCGGTTTAACCTCTGTCATCATGTTGAGGACATCGAACCTCAACATGACAATCTTGAGTGGATCAAAGAGAACCTCACTGTTATCACATGGATTTATAACACCGTCTCCGAGCAAACCCTTGACATGCTGCTGAAACTCAAGGAACCGACGGCATATCTTGTGTGGTGTGAACTGGAGAAACACTTTACTGGCAACAAGGCCAGACGTGCCGTCACTGTTGAAGCTGAATTTCATGGGTTCATTCAAGGTGAGTTGTCTGCTAATGACAATTGTCATCGTCTGCAACAGATGGCCAATGCCCTCGCCGACTGCGATCAGCCAGTGACAGATTGGGCTCTTGTCCATCAGCTCATCCGTGGCCTCAGTCCAAAGTTCGCCGTTTTGCGGACTTTGATGCCCCTGCTTCCAAAGTTTCCGTCCTTCATGGAGGCACGTGATCTTTTGATCCGCGACGAGATGTCGCATGCAGACGCCATCAACAAAACGACTGAGACTGCACTCGTCGTTTCTACGCCACCTGTGCCAATCGACACACCCCCTGCTCGTGACGATCCTGCTCCCCGCCATCCATCTGGCGGATCTGACCGTGGCCGGGGCCGTGGCGGACGACGTGGAGGTCGTGGCCGTAGTGGTCGCAACGGCGGCTCTGAATGTGGCAACCAGCATTATCAACACCACCAGCAGCACTGGGGCTCCTACAACCCATCCTGGCACATGCCGTGGAACACGTCGTGGCGTGCACCATGGACTGGAGCCACGGGTCCTGGCGTCCTTGGCTCCCGTCCTCCGCCTCCTCCCAGTGCCCAGGCCTACTCCATGATGACTTGGCCGACTCCGTCACCGGCGCCATCAACATCCTCGCCCTACGACCCCACCGGCCTTCTACAAGCACTGCATACATCTTCTCTTCAGCAGCTGTACACTGGAAATGGTGATTGGTTCATGGACTCTGGCGCGTCTTCGCACAAGACAAGTGACCAAGGTAACTTGTCCAAGTACTCTCCTTCATCATCGCATTTTACTTCCTCACATGTTGTTGTTGGAAATGGATCTACTCTTCCTATTCTTGGCATTGGCTCCACGGATCTTAACACACCCACTATCACTTTCTCCCTGCACAATGTTCTGCATACACCTAACATCGTCTAAAATCTAATTTCCATTCACCAATTTACTCATGATAATTTATGCTCCGTGGAATTTGATCCGTTTGGTTTCTCTGTGAAGGATACCACCAAGATGGAAATTCTGAGGTCCAATAGTGCTGGCGATTTATACCCTCTTTGTGGTTCTACCCAGCACTCCTACAGCACTGCTATGTCGGCCTCCACTCCTGTTGATTTGTGGCATCGACGGCTTGGTCATCCGGCAAATAAATCTTTATCCCATTTAATTTCCTCAAATTTTATTCCGTGTAAGAATAACAGTGCCGTTTCCTCCGCTTACGAGGCTTGTCAAAAAGGAAAGCATGTGCGGCTTCCTTTTTCCGATTCCATGTCTTACAGTTCTTTTCCATTCCAAATAATTCATTGTGATTTATGGACCTCACCTTTGGAAAGTTTTTCTGGCATGAAATATTATCTTGTGGTGCTTGATGATTTCATGCAGTATATGTGGACTTTCCCTTTACGACATAAATCTGAGGTTTATGAAACGCTTCGTGCATTTTATTTTTATATTCTAAATCAATTCCACCTCTCCATTCAAACCATCCAGTGCGATAATGGCAAAGAGTTCGATAACTCTATGTTTCGTGACTTTATGAAGTCTCGGGGTATTGTACTTCGTCTCTCCTGTCCTTATAGCTCTCCTCAAAATGGGAAAGAGGAACATAGCATTCGTAGCCTCAATAACATCATTCGCACTCTCCTGTTTCAAGCATCCATGCCACCTCAGTACTAGGTAGAGGCTTTGCGCACGGCTACTTATCTTCGCAACAGGCGACCCTCCAAACCCCTACATCTCGATACACCTTATCATGCTCTTTTTCATCAGGCACCTGACTATTCGCACTTACGTATGTTTGGTTGTCTATGCTATCTGAACTTCAGTGCCACCGCTCCTCACAAACTCACCCCTCGCTCCACCCCATGCATTTTTCTCGGTTATCCCCACGAACACAAAGGATACAGATGCCAAGATTTACACACGAAAAAGATCATCACATCTCGCCATGTGGTATTTTTTGAGCATCAGTTTCCTTTGGTCGATAATGCTGATTTATCGCCACGGTCGCCTCCATCCGCAGAAAATCCGGCTGTCCTCTCCTTGGATCCCGTGCCGATCCAATCTGCACCAACCTCATGCGCAAGTCTCGGAGCTGATTGCGCGCGCACCACTCCAGTCTCGCCACAACACCCTGCGCGATCGGATCCCGCAACGCCCGCGCTAGATTCCGCATCTACGCCGCACGCCACCTGGTGCCTCTGCCACACCGGTCGCCTCCGCTACATCCACCCCATCTACTCCGGCTCCAAATCGCTCCGCTCACCCTGCTCCATGGACACTGCATCCTATGCATACTAGAGCTCGTGATGGTATCTTCCAACCTAAGAAACATCTCAACCTTTCAGCCTCTCAATGCATCTCTCCCATACCATCCTCCTACAAATCTGCTCTTAAAGATCCAAATTGGTACACCGCCATGCTAGAAGAATTTAATGCTTTAATGAAGAACAATACTTGGTGCCTTGTTGATCAACCTGCAGGTGTGAATATTGTGTCCAGGAAATGGATCTTTCATCACAAATATAATGCTGATGGTACTTTTGGAAGATACAAAGCTCGTTGGGTTGTTCGGGGTTTCTCTTAGCAGCATGGTGTGGATTATCAGGAGACCTTCTCCCCAATGATCAAGCCTGCGACTATTCGGACAGTCCTCAGCGTTGCCGTGACTGCAGATTGGCCCATCCATCAACTTGACGTCTCAAATGCGTTCCTTCATGGCCACTTATCCGAGACCGTCTATTGCAGGCAACCGTCAGGGTTTCTTGACTCGCAGCATCCACACAAGGTTTGCAAACTTAACAAGTCTTTGTATGGATTGAAACAAGCACCGTGCACTTGGTTTCTCTGTTTTCAGTCATTCATTCTTACACTCAGGTTCAGGGCTTCGCGTTCTAATTCTTCGCTGTTCTGCGTTCTGGGTACTCCACCGCTTATCTTTTGCTCTATGTTGATGATATTATCCTCACAGAAAATACTACTGCCTTGCTTACTTCTTTCATCCGCCGGCTTCGCACTGAGTTTGCCATGAAAGACCTTGGGCCTCTTCAGCATTTTTTGGGTATATCTGTCACTCGCCGCCGCTCTGGTCTTTTTCTTTCTCAGCAGCAATACAGCAGTGACATTTTGGACTGCGCCAATATGCAAGCCTGCAACCCTGTCTCACGCCTGTTGATACTAAACCCAAGCCATCGGCACACCGCTTCCCAATCCTACTGAATATCGTAGCCTCACTGGAGCTCTTCAGTATGTTACACTCACTCGATCAGACATAAGCTATGTCGTCCAGCAGTTGTGCCTCTTTATGCATAGTCCTTGCGACACTCATATGAACCTTCTGAAACAGGTTCTTCGCTATCTCAAAGGCACTATCCATCTTGGTCTACGCATCAACCCTAGCTCCAACAATCTTCTCATTGCATATTCCGATGCTGATTAGGCGGGTTGTCTTGGTACCCAAAGGTCTACATCTGGTTACTGTGTTTATCTTGGTAATAATCTTATCTTTTGGTCGTCCAAACGCCAAGTCACTGTGTCCCATTCTAGTGCTGAGGCAGAGTACAAAGGAGTTGCCAACGCTGTGGCCAAAAGCTGTTGGCTCCGACAACTACTCACTGAGTTACATCGGCCACCAGAGCAAGCAACGATTGTCTTCTTTGATAACATCAGCGCCACTTACATGTCCAGTAACCTGGTGCAACATCAGCGGACAAAACATATTGAGATTGATTTACACTTTGTGCGGGACAAAGTGTCACTCGGTGAAATTAAGGTACTGAATGTTCCTTCATCCCATCAATATGCAGATATCTTTACGAAGGGTCTACCACGAGAATTGTTTCAAGAATTTTGTCGCAATCTGAACATTCAGGAAAGTCCAGACTGAGAGGTGCTGTTAGAGCCAAAATTCTCTCCAACTAACCGCAGTATAGGTGACTCAACGTCCTCATGTTTCAATCCTTGCGCATGCACCAGTATCCATGATCCGGTTGACTAGGATCACAATAGCACACGATGTACTCTAGCTAGCTTAGCGGATGGCCGTTACCACCGCTCCTGTACTTGTGTAATCTGCCTACTTATAGGCCTTCGTACTATCAATACATGTGTGCTTTTGCTTCTACATTCCATTGTTCTCTTACACCATCCATGATTAATATCAAAAGAAATAGTACATCTGGCTTCATATATGAAAGTATACTATGACACTAATAAAGAGTCCAAAATATGTGAAACTTTCACATCATTAGTCCAAGGAATGAGATGACAATAGATGACTTGATCAATACTATAAAGCTATCGCTCAACCATCCGTACACAACACACCACATACAAGTATATCTTTCTTTTTCTTGCATCGAAAGATTTTGCATACGACATGCTCTCCGTTACGTGTCTAACATGGTACTAACATATATCTTGCATCAAAATCTTTTGCATACGACATGCTCCGCTTTGTATGTCATTTTGCACAAAAAGTTTTTGCGTACGACATACCGTATCTGTTACATTGCAAACATTCTTGTGAACACCAATAGATTATTCTACACTTGGAATTGAAATGAATTGATATGCATGAATTGGAGATATATATTGCACTCAGCATGAGCTGGACATATATCTAACAATCCTTTACACGTTGATGCATGCCTTGTGTTCCAACATCTACTGTGTATGACAAATGGATTGTTCATTAGATATAGTACCACTGAGAGAAAAGTGGAAAATCAAGGTTTTGGCAGCTATCGGCTCCTGGACTCTATATAAGTCACAATACATGGCCTTCATTCTTGCACCACATACCTTGATAGTTTATTATGAGCTTTGAGAAGAAATAAAGTTCCTATTGAGTAAGGTAATTCATATATGTGTTACTGTATGTTCAATTCCTTTTGATTTAGTTTCCTACTATATATGAATATACCTTTTCATCTTAGTTCATCTTCAAGTTGTAAACTTTTAAGCAAAATAGTAAAAAGTTTTAAAACTTCCTAAGAAATTATATGTCTATCAAATTCATTTTTGACATTGGTGCTAAGTTATGTCAACTTGGTGAAAAGCAGGGCTGGAAAACTGATTTGAGGGGATATCTTTCTCGTGCAAAATGCCTATACCGAACCATGAAGATGATGAAATCGGTGAGTTTTGGAGGAAGTGTAAAGAAGATATTGAGAAAATAGTTAACTTTGAGGACCATGTTCTTCCCATGGATTTTCTTGAAAAATTTGTCCAGGCAGAGAGTGCTGATATAAGGATGACAACAGACACACCACTCGTCCTGTCTAAGGTCTTTGAGCTATTTGTAAAAGAACTATCTTTCCTTGCATGGAAGTGTGCCATGTCCCATGGCCGTTCCATAATCCTAGAATCAGATATCGCAGAGGCAGTTGCTTCCACCAGCTCCTATAATTTCCTCAATGGTTTTCTATGTAACCATGGAGAATTATGTAGCACAAGTCTGGTTCAAGCATCCACATCCAACATCACTCCTCAATTGCTGCAGGTACCAGTTCGCATAAAAACTTTCCATTTTCCTTTGACAACACTATTATGGTATGAAACATGATAATTTTATTTTTCATTTACATTACAGGAAAGGATTTCTCTGATGGCAAATGGTACTGATACAAGCATGATGGAAAATACTTGTGTTCATGTAGGTACCTGTAGAATTAGTAGTGATAGTACAACTTATATTTCTCAACACGAAAGCATCAGCATCATGTTTTCAAATGAACCACATTATTGTGAAATATGATGGTTCATGCTTGGATACTAACACATGGGCATACATATTTTGTAGGGTAGTGGAAGCACCAATGTTAAGAGTGATGGTTCTCCTACTGTTACTACTAGAATGAATTCTCCACAACAAAACAAAGAAAAGGGAGGTGATGAGAAGTCCTAATACCGTAGATGAAAAGAAGATCAGTCATCCAGACTCAAGTTGATATTGATGAATCTATCAGTGACGACGATATCAACATCATCATCATGTTGTCTAGCAACACTAGTTAAACTAAATAAAGCAATATATATATATATATATATATATATATATATACAGATAAAGGTTGCATTGCTGCTAGTTTATAATTCACCTTTACTTAGTACCCCCAATCCGCTATTATGCTTGTATTAGATAATTAAATAAATAAAGACAAGCTAGGTTTGTCTTGAGTTTGTGTGTGCTCTTGAAATTGTGTAATGTCATCTAATCGCACCGATCTATGTAATTTCAAGTTTAATATCCTTGCGTTTGCTTCGTGTATTCTCTCTCTTTTTTGTAACATTGCAAGTTCCGTCGCTATCGTCTTGCTCTTTCTTACTGCTCTTATCGTCAAATCCCTCAAAATTTACAAGGTCATCCTCCTCGTGACCCACTTGTTTTGTGAGAATTTATATCTATACTCACCTTTGTAGTCTTAAACAATATACTCCCTCCATTTTTAAATTGACGTCACCGTTGACTTCTATAATCAACTTTGACTATTCGTCTTATTCAAAAAATTTGTTCGAATATGTAAAATTTGAAGTTGTGATTCAAATAACTCTAATGATAAATCAAATTATATCAAAATATATGAAATTTATAAAAAAAAAATAGAATAAGACGAATGATTAAAGTTTAATTTAAAAATCAATTGCGACATCAATTAAAAAACGAAAGGAGTAAGTCCTTTTAGGGAACCTTATCCTTTTTCTTTGTTGCCTACCTTTTTCTTGTTAGAGCCGTTATTTCCTACTCTTCACTTTGCCTCTATCTCTCATTTGTCCTCATTATTGTTCGTGTCATCCTCATCCAAGCTGTAACGACCGGAATTTTTCTTACCTTTCGATAAGTGTCGATCTTTCGTGACTTTACCAATCTCAGGAGTTTAGCAAGCACGACATCACAAGCGATCAATCAAGAAACCATAACCGAAATATTAAACAAGAAACGAGAATAGAAAATAGCAGGTCAACATAAAATTATTAGAATAAAATCCTCCAAAGGGTTCTATCGACATGCAGACCGGAAACATCTCAGAGCAGATATATCACTAACGAGAATCCAGCAAGAGCAGCAACGGAAGCATCAACATGGCAGCAGCAGAGAACTTCCTCCACACAGGCTAGCTTGAGCGCAGGAGCGGACGTCACGGACCGTCAGAGACGTAGTCGAAGTCGAAGCTGAGAGTATCCTCCGAAAACAACGAATTAGAAAGCCGTGAGTACGAATACTCAGCAAACCGCGTACTAACTAACAACAATATATGCATGCAAATGGTTTCAAAGGTAAAGGCGTGGCTCAAGTGCTAAATGCAAGTTTAAAACATTTCATTTTACTTAAAGAATGCAAGAAAGTTTTATTTTAAAACTTGTCAAATTTTATTATCTTGCACCGTAGAGATCTTCGTTATCTCAAACGAGGGTTCATTTTAATGCCGATGTAAAATTCATACTCGGCCATAGCTCAAAGGCCGGAGTCAAAAACATTTTAAAAAAGGAGAGGAGAAAGAAAAACAAAACTACTCAATGAAGAGCACAACTCAGGGGGTGTCCTTCCAAAAGGACGTGGCAATGCGCATCGACTAAAACTCTGCAGAGGTTATGCACCTGGACCCACGAGAAGCGTCATCGAGAACTACCGTCGTAGCCCCGACAAACACACAAGACCCGTCCATAAGCTTTAACTGGTGTCATCCGTCCTCCAGGATAGAGATCTCAAAAGACTACGCAATCGGGTTCTAGAGCTGTGAAGAGCCTACTACTGATCAAGTGAGGTATCTCGATCTCATATGAGGAGTCAGAACTCTACACCACACTAACACAATACTGCCAACCCACGAGTAAACAACCAGTCTCGACAAGCTTCAAAATCAAGCCAACTGCCCATACAGAGTAACGTGGTGTGCATGGTTGTCAACTGAGCGTACAAGGCTCGAAGGACTCGGTCCTTAATTGCTGGAGCAGACACCATCTCCAATCTCAACGCCAACAACAAGTCTTACAGAAAGATCTCAGCCCGGACCTTCCCGTTGTACCCGCAACATGTACGCTCACAGAGACTTCTCAAAAGTCTCTCAGCTCCTCATACTCCAACCTGGCTTTGCTAAATAGTTATGTATAGTTATTTGTAAAACTCACACATTTAAATCACAGTTCAAAAAGCATTTGACACAAATTTCATTTTTACAGTGATAGGTAAGATAAAAATAAATGCAACTAAATATGGTTAAACATAAAAATAAAATAAATATTTTAAAGTAATCTTAGAGTTGATATTTGTGGAACAGTAAATAGGCACGGCTTAAAAATGTTGCTAGCATATTTTAAAATAGTTGGTATGCAAATTAGAGTTGCAAACAAAACATACAGTTTAAAATACTAGGTACAAAGTGATCAAGAAACACGGCTTGCCTGACAAATCGAGATCGAAGTCAGGATTCGGATCGTCGAACTGACTGGATCGCGAAACTTCTCCTCGAGAACACCGGCTAAACATAAAACGAATAGTTAGACATTAATTACGCGATAATTAAAAATCAAAAATTAAATCTAAATTGAAACTGCTAGACTAAACGTGCGTAAAACGTTCTCGGAACAATACTACACGACAATCACGACGAGATAAATTAACGGAATAATTTTTGAGAAAAATCGGAGATTAAACGGAGTTCTCCGAAAATTATAAACGATCGGGACCACAAGGAATTAGATTAATCGTAGAATAATTAATTATAAATTAATTAACAATTAATTTAACAATTAATTGGAAAAAGAAAAGAAATCGAAGAGAGAGATTTCTCATCACGAAATATTGAAAATCGGAGACTGAAATCGGAGATCTAAACTCGCACTGGAATTCGGAAACGGAGAAACCGGAATACTGGAACTCGAGGCAGTCGACGCACGCAAACGGAAACCGAGGCGGAGATGCTCTGCTTGGACCGGAGGAAATCATGGTGACGCGGAAAATCGGTGCGGTGAGGCTGGCCGACCGACGCGCTGGAGCGACGCGGAACTCAAGGTTGACGGCGTCGCGGGGAGGGGCAGGTTCCAGCGGAGACGTGGTCGTCGCGGAACAGCGCGCGAGGACCGAGGCTGACGGTGACGGCATGACGCACCGGCTCGAGAGATGCGCGTGAGAGCGACGGCGACGAGGGCAGCACGGCGCCGAGACCGAAGTCGACGGGAGCAGGGCGCTGCGGCAGACGACCAGCGGACGAGCGCGGGAGACGAGGTGGAGTCGACGACGCGCGGTGCAGCGACGGTTGTAAAGATTTTTTTAAAAAAGAAGAGGAGTGTAGAGGATAAGAATGAGAGTGTTTTTAATAAAAGGGTAAAAATAGGGTAAAGTTAGGAATTAATTTGAAAATTTAATTAATAAATATGAAATAATTAAGGTTAAAGAAAATAATTAGCAAAGATATTTAGAGATCTGAAAATTAATTAAGAGATTCTAAAAAATAATTTTAGCCTTAACGTAAAATACGCGGACTAAATTATTTCGACACCGGAACAATTTAGATAAAATGATTTTAAATTTGGACGGAACGAAGTTCGAAACAACTATTTTTGAATGAAACAAAAATTGAGACAGATGATTTAATAGAAACGAAATTTGGGAAAATTCATCACTTAATTAAATCGAAATTTCCCAGATGTTACACAAGTATAACTTTTAGTGGCGTGCACACCCTTCAAAGGTATAGATTAGCATTGCATAAGAATGAATGAAAAATTTTCACAGAAAAATTAGTTAAATTTTAAGAAAAAAAATGTATGAATAAAAAAATTTCCCTCAATCCAAACAGGGCCTCAACCATAGTCGAGGTGCACGTCCAGGCATGTCATGCAGCCAGTGTCTTCTCATTAGGTGGGTTTAAAGGGAATGTGTGGCACGACTTCAGTGACGTTCTTGTGCCTCTGTTCCTCGCTGCCCGGCAACTAGGCCCAGATGTCCAACTAATGATAACAAACAATCAGTCTGATATCCATCGGGAGCTCGGTATTGACCCAAAATCTTCACCTCTGAACTATACATTGATGGGTTTCCGCTTATTTGTCCGCGAAGCCGATGGGTTGCAATAACATTTCAGGAATTCTCTTTTTTTTTTTTATCAACAATCACCTTCTGAGTTCACCTTGTAACCATTTAAATCCGTTGCTAAAATATAGGGGCCCGTTTAGAATCCAAGCTAAAATTAACTTGAAATATAGCTGAACTGTACGTACTATTCAAGTACACCAACTAGTGCTTAATTAATTTCGTTGAATTAGAGCTCGTAAATTGTTGTTCAAGTTGTTAAATCGACACGAGGCGCCACCTAACGCTAACCGACGGTGTTTGACAAAGCACTGACCTGCTCCTCCACTGCTAACTAACCATCGACCTAATCGAAATAAAAAAAAAAAAAGCTTCAAGGTGTTCACTCACTGACAGTGCGCATCAAGGTCCACACATAAGATACAGTAACATGGAACGCCGCTGAGGAGCGAGCGAGGCTCCAAGAGTGTCCTAATTTATCGATGAGGCCCGGTCCCTTGCTTCTGATACGTCCTAAAGTAACTAAAGTTGGTGTCCAGGAAGAAGCCTCTGTTCTGTCTCGTTTGCTTGCAAACAGGGTTAGGTAAAGGCCTGAAGGGCCGTTGAGTTGGTAGGTCGATGGTACGTGGAATTATTTCTGCTCTCTCGCTATTGTTCGTTCATAGCGGGTCCCCAAGCAGCCTTACATCTCGAATTCGAAAGTGTATATAAGCATTTTCAGAAATGAAAACAGCCGGAGCCATTCACCCATTTCCCGAGTTTCAAAGTCTTGGGATGCACTTCACTTGTTTCAGAAGCAACAGGGGCAGCTCTCCATCCACCATGGCAACCACTAGAAATGACGCCGGATCGGAGCAAAACCAAAAAAAAAGTCGTCAAGGAATGAGGAAAGGCAAGTCATCATCGTGCGCTCCGGTGGTGCGTGAGCTCCCATCCGACGCCAACAACCTGCTCACCCGATAAATCCTCTCATCTCATGGAGTAGTAACCGGTAGTCGTTGGTAGATTTCACGATGCGGCAGTGGACTGATCTCCGTAAAGACGCCAACAAACTCATGCGAACGATCATGAACCCCAAACAAATTAAAGTAATAGCTGCTCTTGCCTTCCCGCGGAGTACGAAGGAAACAAATTGACGAGCGAGAAGACCACCAGACACATGGAAAACACTCGAGAAATTAGGTGGCCACACGACGGGAAAAAGGAATTAGGTGGGCAGTCTCCACGCTGCTACCAACGCGTTGCACGGCACCCACGCTGCGACACCGTGCGGTCCGTGCACGGCAACCGTCACCTCGAGCAAAAAGCTCCGGGCAGCCAACGAAAAAAGCTTTCTTTTTCCCTCCAACAAGGGATCACATTAATCGCTCGCTCCTCTACTTGGCCCGTTTGTTTCTTTGTTAGATTATATAATTTAAATTATAATTTTAATATTTTATAATCTAAATTATAATTTAAAAATTATAATCTGTACTGGTTTGTTTGGTAATTTAGTTTATTTTTTTAATTTGGTAAAGATAATGAGTCTTTTGAAAACTATAATCTCCAATAAACATCTAATAATTAGCTTATTGAATTATAATAATTTAATCTTCAAATTAAAATAATCTGGTACATAAATTTTGTTTATTTTGATAAATTATAATCTTTAAGCTGTATAATGTAGTAGATTCAAACAGGGCCTGAGGACTAGTTAGGAGAGACAAATGCTTCGGCCATAATAAGCGGAGCTTCGTCGTCCCTCCTTGCTTCCTCCTGCTGCACGCGCGCTCGCTCTCTTGGTGGGACTGCACGGGTGCGATTGATTGGAAACACAGAGGGGGAGGGAACATTGTATCGGTGGATCCTCTCCCTTGAGCTACGTCCGCGAGGACCTGAGATGACGTCCACGGCGTACTCGCGGCCGTCCAAGCAACCTGGTGGCAGCGGCGGCGAGCGGAGACCGCGGCTCATGCGGGGCCTCACGGCCAAGATCGAGCCCAAGAAGCTCGGCGTCGGCCTCGTCGCCGGGTGCTGCCTCGCGCTGCTCACATACGTGTCCCTCGCCAAGCTGTTCGCCATCTACTCCCCAGTCTTCGGTGCGTCTCTCCCTGATCTCTTCCAGTTCGGACTCAATTCAGCCAGCAGCTGTGTAGTAATCTGACCGATCTGAGCTGTGCGTTTCGATTCGTCCTCCCTCAGCCAGCACGGCCATCACGTCCGCGTTGCTGCGAAACGCGCCGCCGGCCTCGGCCAAACCGACCATGCCGGAGACGGAGGCCATCCCGCCGCAGGAGACGCTTGCCGGCGGCGCCGAGAGCGGGGATATGCCGGCTTTCGGTTCCGAAGAGCCCGGTTTGCCGGAGGCTGCCACGCGAAAGGAGATGTCGTCTGCGGTGGCGCCGGGGGACGAGGAGCCTGGATTGCCCGAGGCGTTAACGTGGAAGGACGACGCGGAGAAGGTGGCGGCCGAGCCCAAGCCAGGTATCGACGGGACCCGAGCCCCGTGCGCGCCTTCTTGCACTGCATTGTCCTGTTACTAGCGATTTAAAGCTCTGTACTTGCCAATCGTGGCAAAATTTGGCGCGCCCACAACGACGTCCACTTGCCGAAACCATTGATATTGGTAGGATTACTTGGATATGCGCTAGATCTGATTGCATTTCATTTGCCGAATTCATCAGCTGCTGCTACGGAAACAGAGAAGAAACAGAGCAACAGAGGCGCGGCGAATGGCGCGAAGAGCAAGATGACGTGCGACGAGAACGGCGTCGACGAGGGATTCCCGTACGCGCGGCCGACGGTGTGCGAGCTGTCCGGCGACATCCGGATCAGCCCCAAGCAGAAGATGGTGTTCCTCGTGAACGGCGCCGGCGACTTCGGCGAGAGCGGCGAGAAGCGGATCCGACCGTACGCCCGCAAGGACGAGTTCTTACTGCCAGGCGTGGTGGAGGTCACCGTCAAGTCCGTTCCCTCCGCGGCGACGCCCAGGTGCACGAAGCGGCACCGCGTGCCGGCGGTGGTGTTCTCGGTGGCCGGGTACACGGACAACTTCTTCCACAACATGGCGGACGCGATGGTCCCGCTGTTCCTGACGGCGTCGCACCTGAACGGCGAGGTGCAGCTGCTCGTCACCAACTACAAGCCGCGGTGGGTGCAGAAGTACGCGCCGCTGCTGCGCAAGCTGTCCAACTACGACGCGATCAACTTCGACGAGGACGGCGGCGTGCACTGCTTCGCGGCGGGGTTCGTGGGCCTGTACCGCGACCGCGACCTCATCCTGTCCCCGCACGCGACGCGCAACCCGCGGAACCTCACCATGGCGGACTTCACCCGGTTCGCGCGCGGCGCGCTGGCGCTGCCGCGCGACCGCCCCGCGGTCCTCGGCGAGGAGCCCGGGATGCGTCCGCGGATGCTGATCGTCTCGCGCGCCGGCACG
>BCLG01003696.1:32745-45958 GCA_001602295.1 Zoysia matrella
GACGAGGTGGCCGCGGCCGCGGACGCGCTCGGGTTCAACGTGACGGTGGCGGAGGCCGGCGCGGACGTGCCGGCGTTCGCGGCGACGGTGAACTCCGCCGACGTGCTGCTGGCGGTGCACGGCGCCGGGCTGACGAACCAGGTCTTCCTCCCGACGCGCGCCGTGGTGGTGCAGGTCGTGCCGTGGGGGAAGATGGACTGGATGGCCACCAACTTCTTCGGGCGGCCGGCGCGCGACATGCAGCTCCGGTACGTCGAGTACCGCGTCGGCGCGGAGGAGACGAGCCTCAAGGACAAGTACCCGCGCGAGCACCTCGTGTTCAGGGACCCCGACGCGCTGCACAAGCAGGGGTGGCAGGCGCTCGCCGAGACCGTCATGAAGCAGGACGTCCGCGTCGACCTCAACAGGTTCCGGCCGTTCCTGCTGCAGGCGCTCGACAAGCTGCAGGAGTAGGAGCAGTGAAATCCTCTCTTCGTCCATAAACGGCTCTGCTTATCCCAGTCACGCGACACGTCGCCCGGCACGTACCAAGACGAGAAGTGAAGTGCTGTTGCTAGATGTAGTAGGAAGAAAGAAAGGGGAAGGTTCTGAATCTGAAGGAACGAGGCGGCTCGGAACTGGTAATTGGTTGGTTTCTTTGGTTTGTGACAGTTTGGATAGTGCAATACCCCCACACCAAAATTTTCTCTTCTTTTACTGAAGGGCTTCACTTGCATTTCATTGAACAGATATGTTTTTTCATGACATATATAATGATAATGATGATGATTATCATAGTCTGCATAAGTTAATCGAGCCAAATCCGGTCCTTTTCATTCAGAGAGCGAGGAGTTTCCTTGCCGGAGAGGTTAAAGGGCAGAACCCCAATCTAGACAAATGTGTTGGCGCCAAAGAGCATCGAGTTTGGGGCAGGTTTTCGGGCGGGTGGGCATCCTGGTGAAAGAAAGCGGATCGAAGAACGAAAGCACCAATGCTTTGAGGATTGAGCTGTCTAATGCACACGCACCTGGAACAAGTGCCTAACCTATCTGCCCCGCTTTGTCTTAGCTTGAAATGAAGGCCACACTAATAAGCAGGGAAGAACAGACTTACCTACTGCACAACATTGGTCCTGGAAAGCAGCCATCCAAACAACTCGTTTGTTATCATCTGGCTTCCACGCCAAGCTGCTCTTGCATCGCTTTCAGTGAAATCTGAACGGCTCTCGGTTTCAGAGAAGCCCCTGCAAGCTGCAATCAGCCGCGCCGTGTTGCGAGTTGCGACTTGGGCGTCGAGTTAGGAGTACGTCACGGACACGCCTAATTCGGTGTACATCAAATTTTTTTGGTTCGGTGTACTAAAAATTTTATTATTGCTTGCCGTTTGTCGACACTGCCACTCCAGCTGCAGCTAGTCGTTGAAAGCAAAGTTCCTTGGATTCTGGGCATGTAAAAACAAAAAAAAAAATGGTGGTTTTCGTCAATTACTGTGCCATTTTATTTTTTTTTACTTTTCGACTCTCAAATATCACTTCTATTGTAGATCCCTCGAGAACTTGTCGAGTACTTTGAACGAGGTATGAATCAAATTGAGATCAGACTGAATTTCAATTTATTTTTGACCTAATATGCTACAGGGGATGGTTTATTTTGTCAAAGGTCCAGTGGGCCGAGCCCCATGAGTAGGAAGAACACTGACCAACATTTTGCCTCGACGGTTCGTTATCGTGGGAAGATCCCTGCTTTAGTTGCCGACCATCACTAGCTAGGGTAGCGCGATGGTCACATTGCAGCCCAACGGAGCAGTTGTCTTTGATGAGACGGGCCTGTCGAATATCTTATGCAGGCCCAGATTCATCAGTGCAATAATGGGCCGGTCCATCTGCGTCTTGCATCACCACACTGGAAAACTTGCACGGATGGATCTGTGCGTGTGCGTGGGCGGGTATTACCCCACTTTTTCCAAACCGCGGAGCGGGAGTGACGCAGGCTACATGTGACGACACGGGCATACCCGAATTTGCTCGACCTAAAATCATTAACAGTACTGTCATTTGAATAATCCTAATGTGCAGACGCTGATGTGCCGGCCATATGCAACTGTCAGCACAGATCCGGTAGGAATATACAACTGTAAGCTCTTTCGAAAAAAACATGCTAACCTGAAGAAAAAAAAATAATAATCACATATATATAAATAATACGGGGAATAGGCATACGTGCGGGTGGAATTCAAAAGATAACATGGAAACGGCAAAAGCTGTCAGTGACATCCATGTGTTCGACTGTACGCGTTGCATGGTTATGTCAAAGGAATTAACCATTGTAAGTAAATTTTTATCAGAGATTTTACCTTGCCTCACTCTCAGGGGATTAAAAGGACACATGTGTAATGGCTGGAATCTTTTGAAAGAAAATTCTTTGTTGAATTGAAGGCACAAGGTCTTTTGGGGTGCCCCACAAGTTATTCTCTTCACCCTTTTTTTTAACCTGATAAAGCAAGTTGTTCACTTTGGACACGTTTTCTCCGCAAACCTGTCAATCACGAATCACCTCCGAGCAATTTTAATAGATAGGAGTACCTAAATCAAGTATTTAAACATCACTTTAGGCACTTAAGTAATAAACAACAATACAACAGATACATGTATCAATATCAAAGTTTAATTATTTTCATCTTCACCAAATACGTTATCTACGTATAACAATGTTTTAGCTCAATTTATATGTATTTTGCTATTTAGATATTTGTTGAAGTTAAAAACTTTTTGATCAATCAACATTGATTTTGCAACTGCTTAAATATTGATTTAGATACTCAAATTTTAAGTATCTTTTGGAGTTGCTCTCAAAACCGTATTACTCCTCGTAGTCTCGAGATCTATGCCTCGATATATTCTGCTGCCTAATTAGCCATGCTTTAGATGCGCTTCCTCACGGTAACAACGCGCTCACCGGGACCAAAGCCATGGTTATTTATCTCTTGAACGGGAATCTGTAGTAGGCCCGGGTCCGGGCCCGGCCCCCTCGCATCAAAAACAGTAAAACACGCGGTGCCGCGATGAGGGGCGCCGACGACGAGAGAACGCACGACAGAGCGGTGCCACCGCTCCCCACATCCAGTGGAGTGAGCGCGCAGCCGTCCCCAGTCCCCACCGCGCCGCATACCGTGGTCAGTCAAATACGGATGCTTACTCCACAGTCTCCGCTGCCGCTCTCGCACCCACACTGATTACTCTGGTAGACTGGCCCTCGCGAGTCGCGAGCGAGCTAGCAGCTCGTTGGCTGGCTGCGGGCCGGGCGGGGGAGATGAAGGCGGTGGAGCGCGCCAAGCTGGCGCGGAACCTGCGGCAGGAGTCGCGCCGCCTGCGCCTGCTCGGCCTCGTCGTCGGCTTCTTCCTCGTCACGCTCACCTTCGTCGTCGTTTCCAAGCCCGACGCGCTCCTCTTCACCCGTACGTACGCGCACCATTTCATTTCCCCTTCTCTCTTCTCGCCTTGTCGATTCACTTCTCTCCGTTGGACGGTGCTGAGCTGAGCGGAACGTGCGCGCCGTCTGTCTCGTTGCAGTGAACGTCGGGCTGTCGGTGGACCAGGCGCCGCGGTCGCTCCTGATCCGCCAGCGGGGCGACGCCGACGCCGCCGCGGCCCGGAGATCCTTCGGCACTCTCTCCGCCGCGGAGGATCCCAAGGTGGTGGACGACGAAGGCGCCGGCGGCGAGGAAGCCAGCGCCAACTCCAAAGGTGAAATGTTTTTTTGTTAATTGCTTAATTAGCCCGTTCATTCTCCGGGTCAGCCAAAATTTGTTAAATACTAGTACAGCACTTGCTAATATTGGAATTCTTCGATTGAGATGTCACGGTACTGACCAAGCCATCTCTTTACGACAGGGACCAGTGCGGAGGGGTCCGAGAAGTGGGTGCTCGCTAGCGAGACCGAGCAGAGCAAGCAGGCGGAGGGGGGTGCCACCGCATCCGAGCTGTTGGGTGAGCCGTCGCCTTCCGATTCCGACCTGTCGTTAATTTTCCTTGTCCAGCTCCGCGCTCGGATGCTCGCCCAGCTCGTTCAGCTCGGACTCGAATCGCGAGAGGTTTGGGCGCTTTCACAGAAATTGATGCCTGCTATACCTCCTTTGGTGCTGGCATCTTGTGCCTTGTAGGTTGGGGAGGCAAAGACGGGAGGAGGAGGAAAGGCAACGAGGGGCACCAAGAAGAGCATCGGCACAAGGTGACCCTCCCAACTGTTTCCAATTATACCATCCACGATGCCGCCGAGGACAACAATGGCAATAGCAACCAAGAAGGTAGGACAAGCTGATGAGGTGTTTCTGTTTATTGCATCTTTGCGATGCCTTGTTGTGTTTCTTGATCTACGGAGTAGAAGATTGGTGTGACCGTTTTGGTCTTGTTAACACTAAACAGTGCTGGTACTCACTTGTTACCTGGTTGGTCTTGTGGTCCTGACTGATGATGGTTTGTTGCAGATGGCAAAACGGACGCCGAGCAGAGCAATGCCGGGGAGGGATCTCAGCAATCATCAGGTTAGTAGTTATTACTCCCTCCAGTTTTAAATTATTGACACCGTTGATTTTTAACATCAACTTTACTATTTGTCTTATTTAAAAAATTTATTCCAATGTGTAAAATTCTTAGTTGTGATTTAAAGTTCACTAATGATAAATCAAATAATAACAAAATTTTACATATTTGAACAAATTTTTTGAATAAGACGAATGGTAAAGTTAATGTAGAAGTCAACGGTGTTAATAATTTAAAAATTATTTTGATAGGAGACCAATGTACCATTTGTGAACCTAGTTGAAATATTTGTAGAATCGCTTTGTACTGACACTTAAGTGAACCTTAAAATCAGTTTGAGACAGTAAATGTTTTGCAAACTCACAACCTGATAATCCATCTTCTTTGATATCTTCTGTGCAGCCGTCGTTGATACTGCAGAATGGGACAAACCACTGTGTGATTTCTCAAATTTCAGAGCCAATGTCTGCGAGATGCGAGGCAACATTAGGATCCACCCGAATGCCAGTTCAATCATGTACATGGAACATTCCGGTTCGAAGAGAAACGAGCAATGGAAAATCAAGCCTTACCCTCGCAAAGGCGATGAGTTGTGCCTCGGCAAACTTACGGAGCTGACGGTGAAGTCCAGCAAAGAGGCACCCGAGTGCACCAAGCACCATGATGTACCCGCCGTGATCTTTGCACTGACTGGGTACACCGGAAACCTGTTCCATGACTTCACCGACGTGCTCGTGCCTCTCTTCACGACGGCAAGCGAGTTCAATGGTGAGGTTCAGTTCCTAATCACCGACATGGCCGTTTGGTGGACGAGGAAGTACGCTGTGGTGTTTGAGAAGCTAACCAAGTACCCCTTGATCGATTTCAACAAGGACGACCAGGTGCATTGCTTCAAGCATGCCATTGTCGGCCTTCACGCTTACATGGAGTTCACAATCGACCCGTTGAAGGCTCCGCACAATTACACAATGGTGGACTTCAACAGGTTCATGCGCAGGACCTACTCGCTGCCCAGGGATGCTGTGACTGCACTCGGTGAGGTCCCCAAGGCGAAGCCGAGACTGCTCATCATCTCCAGGCAGAAGACGAGGACGTTCCTCAACCTGAACGAGATCGTGGCGATGGCCGAGGAGATCGGCTACGACGTGGTGGTCGAAGAGGCAGACGTGAACTCCAACGTCGCCCGCTTCGCCAAGGTGGTGAACTCCGTCGACGTGATGATGGGCGTCCACGGCGCCGGGCTCACGAACTGCGTGTTCCTCCCGCGCAACGCGGTGCTGATCCAGATCGTACCCTGGGGCGCCTTGGACGGGATCTGCCGAGTGGACTTCGGCAACCCGGCGGAGCAGATGGGGTTGCGCTACAAGCACTACAGCATCGGCGTGCACGAGAGCAGCCTCGCGGAGCGGTACCCCCTGGACCACGAGATCTTCAGGAACCCGCTCGCGTTCCACAGGAACGGGTTCGAGTTCGTCAGGCAGACCTTCATGGACACGCAGAATGTGAGGCTCGACTGCGATAGGTTCCGGCGTGTGCTCCTGGAGGCTCTTGATCAGCTCAACCAATAAAGACCGCTGATCTAATCATTCTCCACGTAGCGCTGTACTAGTTTTTTTTTTTTTTACAGTTTTTGGATTAATCATTCTTCTCATTGTAAAAGGAAAATTAAATTCCTGATCAACCTCTGCGTACGTGTCTACGTGAGCAAGAGAAAAATCAATGGTGTGTGTAAGTGTAGGTAGTATTGGTGGCCGCATGGATTCGGAAATTCAAGCATCCATGAGATTTTTACTTACGAGGTTCTTTACAACTTTGTTGAATTCTAAGGATGTCTTCTTCTTTCTTGTACTTTTAAGTGTTACCACTTTTAACAGCCACGTTATTATCGGCCAGATAAATATCAGTGCAATAGATAAGCTGCTATCACATTGTGGTTAGTGGCAAAGAATGAAAGAATGTTCGAGGTCTGACAGCATGGACATCAACTAGAGCGGCGCCAGTTGCGGAGTACTTCGTGGCGAGCACCATTTTCTGTGCTGTCTGTGCGATTCATTATGATTGTTTCGCCCCACTTTCTGGTTCACTTGAACAAGAAGAAAGGTTAACGTCAACACGTTGACGTGTTGGAGGTGTTGCCGTTGCTGTTGGAGACCAAAATGGCCTAAACACTTTGACTGAATTCTGGCCCTTGTTCTTTGCAAGTACTATGCTGAAGGCTGTTGCGTAGCGTGCGAAGCGTTTGAAAAAGAACAGGCTCAACTATCCGCATCGTGCGCTTGCACGCATACGGCATACCCCATCATGGATCCACGCTGGGACAGCACGCCTCCCTAAATTGCATCTACAGTATTTTAGAGAGGAATTGAGATCCACCGGTCCAGGGAGCAAACAAAGGCAGGCATAGTAGCCAGACCGGTAAATGTCCTCGTCGTTCTCGCAAGGGAAAGGATCGGATCGGACCTCGCGAAAGAGCTTGGAAGTTGGAATCGAAGGGCGGAACGGAAGGAAGGGGGAAGGAGTCAGGCAGCGGCACATGTGGAGCACATGAAGAGCGTGCTGGGCCAGATTGACGTCTCGCTTCCATGTCCCGCTCTGGCAAGTTGGCAACCATCAGCTGGGATACATGTGGAGCGCCGCGCGTGTCGGTTTAAGCATCATTCCCCAACGAGCTATAGTATCGAGCAGGCTGGATGCTCCTTCTACATCTTTAAATTGATTTTTAAAAATGAAGACAATAATTTACTCTCTTCAATTTTAACATATTGACACCGTTGATTTTTTTTATCAACTTTAACATCTTATTCAAAAAATTTGTTCAAACATAAAATTTTATTATTGTTTAATTTATTGTTGATGAAATTTAAATCACAGCTAATAATTTTACATATTAAAATAAATTTTTTGAATAAAATAAATAATTAAAATTGATAAAAAAATAAATAATGTTAATATTTTAAAACCGCAAAAAGTAAGAACAAAGCACATTTCTAAAAGCAAACCAAAAACTATCAAGTGATGATACAGGCCCGTGGGAGGGAGGGCCTCAGCTTAACAACCACCCATCGGTCGACGTCGCGCGCACGACGCGGACGCACGAACGCACGCCGCGCCGGGCTGTCGTCGCCCCGTCCGGGCAGGCGGGCATGCGTGCAGGATCATCGCAGATCCAATGCCGCAAGCAAACCGGAGAACTGTAGCCGCCAGCCAGGCCAGGTCCACGACTATACCTGACCTAGTCAGGCTAAATGGGTGACACGAGCCCCGGTCATTTTGGTCCGACGTGAGCACGACCCGATATGATATGCAGTCGGGTCGAGCCGATCTGAAGTTCGATACGGGTCGTGTCTGGGTCTAGACGCAGACCTGTTGATACGGCACGGGCACGGACACGACACTCGATCTATGTAGCTCGTTAGGCACGATACGGTACTGTCCAGTAAGTCTGTGAGACTTTTATTTGAAATTTAACGTTAAATACGTATAATTTGACTAATTTATATTTAAAATTTAATATTTTAAGTGTTATATAATTATTTTTTTAGTAATTTTTTGAATTTTTTTCTTGAGTTTCGGATCGGCATGGCACGGCTAAAACCAGCCGAACGGGATTAGACTGACAGTCCACGAGCCAGCACGGCATAGCTCAATTAATTATTTAACGGCGTGCTGGGCCGCCTTGAAAGAGGCATGTGCCCAACCGGCTCCACCTGGCACCTTGGCCAGATATATCCACGACTTCACGGTGCTACCCGATTCGCTGCGGACACGAACCTACCGAGGATTAACTGATTGATTAATCACGTTGATTAATTACTCACGGTTCACGCGGGTTTGATCTGGCCAAACGATGCTCCTGATTAATCACGTCAATTAATTATTATCACGGTTTGATCTGGCCAAACGATGATCTCTGCTTGTGTGTGCGAGTGGGTTGACATGTTCCCCGTTTCTCCGGCCACTTGGACTGATAAAAAATCTCAAATAGAGGCCAGCACGATAACGAACAGGCCTGTTTACGACATGCTCTTGATTATGGATCAGGCGCTGCACGTTACCACACGGGGGTTTGTTCCTTTCAACTACTGTATGATGAAGCAGGCGCTGCACGTTAGGACACGTACATACACACACACCAGTGTGAAGAACGAACCCCAGCAGTAACCGTTGGTCTGGTGCTTTTCCCTGTGCCGCATCTCCCTCGGAGTGCTAAAACTACTCCCTATCTGGAAACCCTAGGCGCTCCACCAGCCTAGCGGCCGTCAGGCCCGTCGCTGCCGTGCCAGCGAGACACGACTTGGACCGCGCGGCTTCTCGGGTCGCCTTCAAGGTGCTCTCGCTCTCAAGCTACAGCCAGCTTTCCCTTGCCTCAGTTCGCTTCCCTTCCTTCCATGAGCTTCCTCCCGTCCCTCTTCTTCTTGTCGCCACCCGGTCAACCGCGCTACCGGTTCAACACCAGCCCGGTTTGTTTGCCCTGTTCAACAACAGCGACGAGTAACTAGTGCTCGCGCACCATTCCTCCATCTCGTCCGTTTTCGTACCAGCGGTATATGGGCTCTCACGGTCTCACCAGATCAGTTCTCCCGCGAGAACGAGAGCCGTCCAGGTGAAGACGAGCTACCTCCTCGAGAGCGGGTCAGGGAAGAGAGAGGGAGAGGGAGGGAGGGAGGCCATGAAGTCGAACCGGAACCTGTCGAGGGGGGACGGGAGGAGGCTGGGGAATGTGGCGCTCATAGCCTTCATGCTCGGCTCCCTGCTGCTGCTCTCCCTAATCAGGGCCAGGTTCTCCCCGATCGGTAAGCAAGCTTAATTTCTGTGCGAGTTCTCCTGCGGTGTTAATCGGTTGTTCTTTCGTGGGAGGCGGTCCGCTGATTCGAGCTGATTCTCGTGGATGCAGGCAAGACAGGGGAGGCCATCAAAGCGGAGGAGCAGCAGGCAATGACGAAGGGGAGCGTCAAGATGGAGACGGCCGATGAGGCTGCGGCTTCAGCTGGTGAGCAGTTATTAATGTTCGGGTTCCGATTACTCTTCCTTTGACGCGGTCGGAAACTCTGTTATGATACCTGCACGAAAGCGAGCGAGTGAATTTTTTAGTACTGGTTGTTTCCCGTGATTGCTGCAAAAAATTCTCCAGGCATAGGCAGTTTCTTGAGAATTTGGGTGCGGGAATGCATTCGTCTGCTCGCTCTTGTCCCTTTGGTCGGAAATTCTGTTATAACTGTCCGAACGGGAAAGCGAGTGAATTTCTTGAGATTTGAGCACATGGATGCATAGATGTGAAGCAAAGCTGTTAGAATCGCGGCAGATCTGATCAATTTGAGTTGACTTTTTGGTTTCGTCTGCAGCGGAGGAGGAGGAAGAGGAGCCTACTACTCAGGTCAAGCCCACCGACACCTCCTCTGGAACCGGCGGAGGCGGCGGGGGTGGTGGCGGCGGCGGCGTGAGCGGCTCGTCTGTTGCGGCGAGGAACGTCGCCGCCGGCGACCACCTGACGCTGAGCAAGCCGGTGTGCTTCGAGACGAGCCGGCGGTCGGACACGTGCGAGGCCGCCGGCGACGTCCGCGTGCAGGGCCGGGCCCAGACCATCCACGTGAACCCGCTGGACCACGAGTGGAAGGTGAAGCCGTACTGCCGGAAGACGGACGCGTTCGCGTTGTCGCACGTGAAGGAGTGGTCGCTCCGTCCGCTGGACGCGGCCGCGCCGCGGTGCACGGTGAACAGCTCGGCGACGGCGTTCGTGCTCTCGACGGGCGGGTTCACGGGCAACCTGTTCCACGACTACACGGACGTGCTGATCCCGGCGTTCATCACGGCGCGGCGGTACGGCGGCGAGGTGCAGTTCCTGGTGAGCAGCTACAAGTCGTGGTGGACCAACCGGTACATCCAGATCTTCCAGCAGCTGAGCCGGCACGAGGTGGTGGACGTCGACGCCGACGACGAGGTGCGGTGCTACCGGAACGTGGTGGTGGGCTCGCGGTTCCACAAGGAGCTGGGCGTGGACGCGTCGCAGACGCCCGGGGGACGGTACTCGATGCCGGACTTCCGCGCGATGCTCCGCGCCGCGTTCGGGCTGGAGCGCGCGACGGCGACGCCGAGCGGCGACCGGTGGGACATCCGGCGGCGACCGCGGTTGCTGATCATCTCGCGGCGGAGCACGCGGCGGTTCCTGAACGAGCGCGGGATGGTGGACATGGCCATGAGCCTCGGGTTCGACGTCCGCGTGGGCGACCCGGAGGTGAGCTCGGACGTGTCCAAGTTCGCGCGGCTGGTGAACTCGGCCGACGTGATGGTGGGCGTGCACGGCGCCGGGCTGACCAACATGGTGTTCCTCCCCGCCGGCGCCGTGGTGATCCAGGTGGTCCCGTACGGCGGGCTGGAGTGGCTGGCGCGCGGCACGTTCAGGGAGCCGTCGGCGGACATGCAGCTGCACTACCTCGAGTACATGATCGCGCTGGACGAGACGTCGCTGAGCGAGCAGTACGCCAAAGACGACCCCGTGCTCAGGGACCCCGCCGCCATCCACAAGCAGGGGTGGAACGCGCTCAAGACCGTGTACCTGGACAAGCAGAACGTGAAGCCGCACCTCGGCAGGCTCAAGAACACGTTCATGGAGGCGCTCAAGCTGCTGCCCCATGGCCAGGCCAACGACAACAACTGATCTTTGAGGCCTGTTTCCCAGAGCCTGGTACGTTGATGCTTGTGTTAAAGCTTATTACTGGGAGGGAGGCTGGAAATGGAAGGAAGGATGGATCCTACTGTAGGTAGGTAGATAGGTGGTGGCAATTTTTCCATTCGTTCTGTTCCCTTCTTTGGTAATTACAACTGCTGTAGCTAGTTACTTACTTTCGTGTAAATTATTAAATACTCCTAAATACAATGTACATGGAGGACGTGCATTTCGGTCGTTTTTCCTCCTCTGTTCTGATACAGAACGTCGTTAGGAATCTCAAATCAGGATGCTGATTGCTGAGATGGTCACCGAGCGTGCGTGCGGTGGTTTTGCCAATGCCATCGTTGGTAGGAGCAGCGGTGGTAGTGTGAAAAAGGGGGCTAGCTCAACTCAGTGACAAACGGATGGAGTGCGTGCGGTGTACTACTGGTGTTTATATTGGTATCGCTTTCTTCGTAGATGCAACGTCGTTCTCTTCCGTGTCACACGAGTCTTCGATCCCGCGTCACCCAGCACCGAAACTTTTAACCTCTGCTGGCGTACGCACAGCGCCGCGACGGCGCCGCGCCATCTGTGCAGCGGAGTCATCGCCGAGTGGTGGAGCAGGTCAAAACAACGGGCGTGAGCTGGGAACCGCACCGCACGTCGGTGCGCAACCGTTTCTCGTTGCGCGCGGCGTCTCCCTCCCGGCCTCCCCGTGTCTCGTGGGCAAGGAGCGCGCGGCGTCCAGCCGTCGTCGCACTCGTAGTTGTCTTCCACTGCAGCAACGCAAAGGCACAAAGGCGTGGCGACGATCGATGGACGCGGTTTCGAGGTGTGGACACGACGCGGCTGGACCGCTGCCTGCGGTCCAGACAAGCACCGGGCGCCGCTTGGGGGTCATCAGGGGCTTGAGTTGAGTGCCCGGCTGACACGCAGAACAGCGAGCGGGAAGGGGGAGAAGGGACGCGGCACCTTTGCCAGGGCAGGCGGTGTTATTGTCACCGCGCTACCGGAAACTGGGAGACGGTTGTGGTGAGGATGCACAACAGCCGGTCCTCGCGCCACGGCACGCGTTTTCGGGCAGGGGCGGCAGAAGATTGTCCTGTTTGTTCCTCTCCCTAAAACTACAGTACTAAGATTCAACATGTTTTTTTTAATAAAGCTGAAAAAACATCGGTTTATTTTTTTCTTCAACAGATTTCCTCTGACCTGAAAGGATACCGTGAAATCTTCAATTCTTGAACTGGCCCAACTTAAGCCTAACATGATGCAACCCGCACAAGGTTAACAATTTTATTGGAGCTGCTCGGTTTCAGCGTTTTAGCGATCGATTTTACTAGTTTTAAATTTTTTTTTCATTTGAGAGTTGACAATTGGACCGAAAGAGGTTTCAATTTTCACCGGTTTAGTAAATCATGACCCACATGCTAGTTGACCATTCTGTTGTTTTTATTATTATTTTGGCACTCACAAGATGGGTTTTCGAAGAAATGCCACTTTCAATATGAGCTTCTTCAAAATAGCACTTCTAATGTTGAAATATCATTATTTTATAATTATACATTGTTTGTTTTTAGTATGCTCTAGTTTCTTTTTAGCATGCCAACCCCTCAAATTAATAATTTTTGCTACAATGATGTTCGGAAAATATTATCTCAACTCTTTTTCGCATAACAAAAGACACATGACATCTAGGTAAATAATGAAAAAAAAATTCACAACAATTTTTATTTAAAAACTTGACATTTTCAAAAAATATTAAACATTTTTTCTTGATTTTTATTAAATATTCAGTTTTTAGTCTGCATGCCATGTGTCCATTTTTTGAAAAAAAAATTACCCTTATATTTTAAAAAATAGACACATGACATGTAGAAAAAAATTTGAATATTTTATGAAAAAATTGAGAAAATTAGCAAACAAAAATTGATGTAAAAAATTTTCATTGTGATACTATGTCATGTATGTGTTTTTTTTAACAAACAATGAGAGCCTGTATAATAGTTTTTAACGCATCATATATCTAGCAAAATACTCCCTCCGTACTC
>BCLG01003697.1:0-23701 GCA_001602295.1 Zoysia matrella
TTTAAGATCACGAAACTCATTCACTTTCATTTTCACAATTCCTTCAGTAATATGATAGCTTCGGAAAGCTTCCTTAAATTCATTCCAACTGATGACTTTTGGATTGGCGGCTGTTTCACGGAAATTATCCCACCATTCTCCCGCAGCTTCAACAAGTTGGTGGGTGGCTAGCTTTACCTTCTTGTGATCACTGGCAGCATCTAAGCTAAACTTCTTAGTGACATCCTTAAGCCAATCGTCTGCGGACAAGGGATCATCCACTGTGTGATCATACACCGGGGTTTAAGCTTCATGAATTCTGTCATCTTAGACTGTTGCAGTGGTCCATTGTCACGGATGCTCTGTAACTCTTGCATCATCCCTTGCATGAGCTGAGTTTGTGTTGCCATTGCATCAACCAAGATGCCAAACTGCTGTGGTACTTGCGATACCTCATTATCACTGTGGTCATTAACTGTACCATCTTCTTGACTGATTGCTTCAATAGGTTGATTTGCTTCATGGTTGATATCATATGCGGCGTCTTGTCTTCTTCTTTTATGTACGGGAGACTGTCTCTGACAGGTATTCACCCCATTCCTTGGGTTAGCCCTTTCTTGAGATGTGCGTTCGTCTTGGCTGTTATCTTCGGCTGGCATTGCCTCTTGCCCATGGCGCACTCGATTCCGTGTGGACTTCCTTGGTGACATCCTGAATTTTCCGTAGTCGGGGTAAGCTCAAGTTCAAGGAAAAGGGTCTAGGCTCAGTTACTATTGATTTCTCTTGTATTTATTAATGATATTCAGTTGATTAAGAGCACACAAAACACTCAAGCAAAGAATCGAGAGAAATAAACAGATTCACACAAGCAATGTGATTTATTAGTTGTGGTTGTTGTGTGTAAGCGTTCTACTAGCGCGGGTCAGGGTTTAGGGCAATGATGACTTGTTTCCGTAGGGTGTCAACTAGCTGATCTTTTGATAAAATTTGATAGAGTTTTGGCTATATCAGACGAAGAGAATCAATATTTCTGCTTATCACGGCTCTGTCCTTGAGGTGAAACATGATGAGGTTACCATTTGTAGTCACTATGCAGATGTGGTTACCTTGTGTCCATTATACTCTATAGGTAATCAGACCTTTATCCTAATACTTCATGCCTGTTGGGATCCTCATTGCAAGACTTTTCATGATATCCATAGATACTTTCATTATCTCATACAGTACCAAACAAGATTACAACTTCATCACAACACTACCCCACTTAAAAAGGATTCATTCTAACATCCTTCGATTACATCTTACTACCATTACGACTAAACCAACGCTACTCAACATACTTCTTGTAGCTGATGTCATTCCACCTAGCAGTTGCATTATTCTGGGTACCAAGTAAGATTATAAGCTCTCTCCCTATGGGGAACTCAATCGCCATCTTGGGTTGTAAAGATCAAGGACACCGAGAAGGGGGTTGAATCGGTGACCTTATAGCACTAATTTTGCTACGAATTTAAACTATAAGACTTGATCACAACGGAAGCAAACCTAAACAAGTCTAGTGGGCCAAGACCCCTAACAATGCTAGTGGTAAAGGAATAACAACAAGCAAGCACTAGCACGAAGCCACCAAGAGGAATCAAACAACCTATCACACTACTCAAATGGTAAGTAAATGCGGTAAGAAAAGAGAGTGAGATAGAGAGTGCTCAGTGATTTTTCCTGAGATCTCAGAAGGTAGGCGCCTTCCTCTAATTCTTGTTCGACCACTCCCGTCGGAGTCCTGGTCCCTCCCGTCGTTTCCGAGATGTTGCTCACAAGGGTACGCTTCACTCTCAAAGTGAAGACACCGACGGCCCGGCTGTCGAACATAATACCCAAGCGCTAGAGCAAGCCTCCAAGGCTCGGGCACTCCTTTCGAGCGGGGGACCTGGAACCGCGTACAAACTTTGGCGATGCCTTCTACAATCTCCTCGAAAGCTCGATCACGGACCCCTAGCCGGCTAAGCTGCCCACATCAAGAGTAATAGGCAAAGATCACTCCTTTCAAGCCCTACACGCTCTAAAAGTATATGAATGCTCTCTATCACTCTCCTACTAGTATCAAAGATCTCCAATCTTGCAATGTGCTCTCTTGGTGGTGTCCCTTGGCCTCTCACAACTTGGCTCCAGCAATTCTGATCAAGGGCACACTGGAAAACGTCTCCCTCCACGGTTTAAATAGGCTCCAAGCCCAGAAACAACCGTTGGGACGTGATGTCACAAAGCTGACTGCTTTATGCAATCATCGGTGACTGAACTACCGGACTGTCCATGTAACACTTCGTGTTTCTGAATAACGAAGCAACATTTTTCAAATTCGAAATTACAGGATCTGAGCTCATTCATGTAAAACCCTTTCCAGCAAAATTCACGTTTCAAATAAAAATTCAAATTTCAAAATACACGTTCAAACTTGTTCAATGAAATGTTGTGAAACAAAATTTTCTTTTGAACGTTATCAACTTGAATTTTAGAAGTTTTCGTAAAAATTGTATTTGAGGTTTAAAGGTCCCAACTAAATTATTTTACTCTAAAAGATAGCCTGTATTCAAAACTTAATAACATTTTATTTTACATTGATTTGAACCTGTGCCAAAAAATAATTGTTCTTTTTGAAAAGTTCTAACAGCCTGCAAAATTTTAAAATTTTTAAAGCTCGAGAAGTCGTGCTTTTGGATTAAAAGCAGTGAGCAGTGCAGAAAATCAGCAGAACAACAGAAAATTGGAAATCCCCGCGGGATCCGCCTGTCAACTGCCCAGGGCAGCTTTCTTCTACCTCCAGTCGACAGCACACAGGCCAGGTGCCGCCTCCTGCGCCCTTGCTTGTGCATGTGCGCCACGACGGAGTTGACGTGTCCCTCCCCAATCAAGGCACGAGCTGGTGAAACCCTTTCGGACCGTCACCCCCGCTCTCTCTCAAACAGTTCTCTCGACAACCACCTCGCCTCTCTGACCGCCGCCGTGGAACGGCCCG
Source organism: Zoysia matrella (assembly GCA_001602295.1). Taxonomy (NCBI): domain Eukaryota; kingdom Viridiplantae; phylum Streptophyta; class Magnoliopsida; order Poales; family Poaceae; genus Zoysia; species Zoysia matrella. Next base: position 2,993 of record BCLG01003697.1, read on the forward strand.
GCCAGGCCGTATTCGGCCCCCAATCCGCAGCGGGGAGCTGTGCCAGCGTGCCCTTCAGCTCTCCCCCACCTCAGCCCGCCACATCTCCTGCAGAGCACACCGGATTCAAACCTTTCCCAAGTTTTGGAAGCTCGTCACCGCCGGCCACATCTGACCAAAACCAGCGTGCCCCGGGAGGTGATTTCTCGATTCCTTTTCGGCTGGGGTAGTGCATCCTCTGGCGCATTACCTAATCACAAGTTTCGACTGATTCCGTGAGCTTTCATGCAGGATTTCGAGTTTTCCTCGCCGTCGTTCTTCAGGGACACGAGGACCCCGCCGTCGAGTTCTCCCTGCAGGCCTCCCAGTCGACCTCTGCCACCACGCCGGTCTTCCTCACACCTCACTGAAGCTGTAAAGCTAAGCCCCTTCGGTTTCCGTCGCTCCGTTGATGCTCCTGACACCGCCGAACCTCGCTTTCTCCTCCGCCGACCGACGCCAGCCGTCTTCGGTGAGAACCCCGGCCCGTCGACCCCTCCCCTGGTTTCCCCTAAGCGCGCAGGTAATTTTGGCGCTCCCTCTATCGAGCTTGGCCACCGGAGCCACCCTCCGGCGAGGGCGCCGCCGCACCGGCCGCCCTGGCCGCCATTGCCGGCAGCTCAACCCGACCGGGATCCCATGTGGACGGCGGGATCCAGTGCGGCCTAACCCCGCGCCCAACCGTGTGGCTGCCCCCCAGGTGGGCCGGAATCCCTGTGGCCCATCGTGGCCCGACCCACCCGGCTGGTTTTTCAATTAAATTGCGAAATCTTTTATTAATTGATGATCAGAAATGCTTTCAAGATTCTAAAATTCGTAGAAACTTCATTATAGCTCAGAAAAATTTGAAATAAATTTTGTTAGGGTTCTCTTATGTAAAACTATATTCTGAAGGTAACACTTTTTATTTTATGCATGAAATTAAGTTCATTATTTTAGATCACTAAATACTTCATTAAAGCATTATCATTATTCTTTGGCATGATAAATCTTAAAAAAATTACTTTTCTGTTTAATTTGCCAAACTTTCTGTTTTAGAAAAGTTTTATATTTATTTTCATTAAAAACAATTTTGTAAGAAATTTATTGTGTTTAAGCAGTATTTAATTCATTATAAATTCATTTGATTTCAATAAATCCAGAAAAATTTTCAAAAAATAGTTTATGACCTTTCTGATTTTGTGAATAACTCAAAAATATAATTTATATTTTTGAAAATCATTTTAAAGAAGTTTTATAACTAAAATTGTGTTCTTTTGAAAATAAAAAGCTGTCATCGCATGTGATTTCAATTCAAATTAAAAAATATCGTAACTCAATTCCTTGCATATCATATCATATAGGACCCGACCCATCCGGAGAGGAGCGTGGAGTTGTTCCTTTGGCAAAGAAAGCTAACTGTGAGCAAAGCTTAGGCAAGCCCCGGTGCATTAACCTCTTTTAAGTTCTTATTTTATCACTATGTATGATATGGTTAATATGTTGTGCATTAGGTTTTAGGAGTTGTTTGAAAACCTAGAAGTGCATGCTAGGTACCTTATTATCCATGTCGAGTGCTGTTGATACGGGTAACTCGATATAGAGCTAGGCTAAGTTTTAGCTCACGGTAGAAGCCGAGTGAATAGAAAGTCACTCGCGAGCTATAGAAGTCAAGTGAAGGGATAGTCACTCGCGAGCTATAGAAGTCGAGTGAATGGATAGTCACTCGCGAGCTATAGAAGTCGAGTGAATGGAAAGTCACTTGTGAGCTATAGAAGTCGAGTGAATGGAAAGTCACTTGTGAGCTATAGGTTTACCACACATTAATTAACCAGAGACAGGGCGGGGACAGTGTATAGAAGGGTTTAACAAGGCTGGGCCTTCACGGTGGTAGCACCGTCTGTGTCATTGAGGACCGATTCGAGTTTAGCCCTGTTCAACAAGTTTGAACGCACCGAATACATACTAGAATTATGGGCCCAGGAAACCGATGTAGCTCAATATCCGTAGTGGTTGGACGTACCCCTACTCCTCTTTAGGCGGTTAGTGGAGGACAGACTTGGATCTAGCCATGGACGCGTCCTGCGTGGTGGTCGCATGGAGGACCATGATCTCGGGAGGAGTAGGCCTCGGACCGGCCCTATGGTATTGTTGTGAAATGTGGCCACGTGCGGCTTCCGGGAAGCGCGTACGTGTCGTGTATTTCGGGTTTTTCCAGTTGGTGTAAATCGATTATAATCGCTGCCTCTCACAGTAACGAGTATCGCTTGTTCACTGTGTCATGTTGTAGCAAAAATATAACTAATAAAATAATAATAGTAACAACAACAACAACAATAATAATAATAATTATAATAATAATATGAACTGTTTGCCTAGTTTATAGCAATTGCTTGGCAACCATGTTTGATATAGTTTTACAGCGCAAATTAAATTTACCTTTCGTGAACTTAATTTATCGCTAAAAATTTGATTATAAGGACTCACTATATTATCGTTGGTTTTACCAATGGCCATCACATGTGAGTCAGCCTTACCATATCCTTGGAGTCGGCTGTAGTTAGCCACGTTGACGGGTAAGACTTGCTGACCATTTGAATGCTCAGGGCTTGGCTCTCTGTGGTTTTGTGTGCAGGTGGTTTTTCTCTCCCACCTCTGGACCAACTGGCAGAAGCAACCTCGAGAGTAGCTATGTCCGTTGGGAGCCCTGCTTGCCGTGCTGCTATTTATTTGCTGCTAGAGGATGCATCGTATGGGCTCGATGGCATCTTTTGCATAGTCTCTAAGAGACCCTAACTCAGGTTATGGCTTTCGCGCTTTCAAAAATCTTGGTTTTACAAACTTAAGCAACAGTTTGTAGTATATTTTGTCGTGCTTGAGTTGTACTGTTAATCCTCGCTTCGCCAATTGACACCTGATAAGATCCTGTGGTCGATGGATCGTCTCTCTTCTGGGGGCGGTCTGTTACAGTCCGGTGACTCTTCTTCCTCCACAGCCAGGGAAACACCCTCTCTAGAGTCCACTCCATAGGACACCGGACTATCTGGTGCATACCTTTACCGGACTGTCCGGTGACTTTCACTTTTAGACTCACAGAGACACCTTCTCTGGACTTTAGCGTCTGGCTCACCAGACTGTCCGGTCATTGCACCGATGGACTGTCCGATGACTGCTTCATGTCGACTCCAGAGAGCACCTCTCTTTGGACTGGCTCCACTAGGGCTCACCGGACTGCTCGGTGACCTCATTGGACTGTCCGGTGACTGAGTCTTCAGCTGGTCTTGAACTCCGGTCTTCAACTTCGCTTTCTCTGCCATCTTTAGTGCTTTCTGAGGATCTAAGAAGCATTCACACCCTCTAACACTTGTATGACAGGAGATAAATGACCTTACCCCCTTAATGGTATCGGCGTTCCTATGAACTCTCTAGCGAGTCCTTATCCTTGGTCCTTCGAAGTCTGGCAACTCCTCTTCTAGAGTTTGTCCTTGTCATCCACCGAGGAAACCCACCATGTTGATGTAAAATTAGCGGGGTGGTACCTACAACACAACCGTTAGCTATGTTTGTTTATTCAATCACCAAAATCAATTTATACCTTTTAGAGGACTTCAAAGGTCATGAAGCTTACAATCTCCTCCTTTTTGGTGATTGATGACAACCATAGTACTCACAAACAGTCCAAACGAGATGAAAGAAGATATAGAATAAAACGTATCTCGAAAGAATACTTACCCCTTTACCTTGATGACTCCGCAGAAAATTTTTGCAAGAGTTGCCCTCCCTTGTCATGGGTAGGAAGCATCGCTCTCCTTCGGTTCTCCCCCTGTTTGGTAGCTCTCTCTCCCTTTGTCATCTAATCATCCAAAAAGATGACACTAAGGAAGCAAATAGAGAGAGAGAACGCTGGTTGACAAAGAAACGTGCACGATAGAGAATGAGATGGGAGCGCACATGAACAAAAGAACCTGCAAAACGGATAAAGCACAAGGAGCCATACACAAATAAAACATGGGGTTAGTCCAAAAACCGAGTGCATTCTAATGAGCTAAAAGAGTCAAAAAGAAAACAAGCTTATCAAAATGTCACAAAGATCCAATGAAAACCGCCAAAAAAGATTCAGAAGCCCTAGCTACCCATCCACGGCCTCCCCCTAGACAGCTAGCTCTAAAGACGGTACACCTCATGTCTCTCACCCAACTCCTATAGAGAATCTAATCCTGCGCGGCTGAAGAAGTAGGTGCAGTGACAGTCGGAGGCTTCTCCTCTGCTGGTTGTGCTGCTGCTACTGGCTGGTCTCCTCCTGGCTGCTCAACATCATCAAAGGCACTCAGACTGGAGGAAGACGTCGAGGATGGCTCCTTGCCCTTAACTGTAGCTGGCTGATTTGCACTGGTAAGGGCCTGAGCGGCATCCTCTGGAGAATATCCGGCCTCAACCAGGATATCTGCATCTGAAGCTCTGGGCTACTCGGCTGTGGTGGCTGCAGGCTCTGACTCTGAAGGCTTTGGCGGTGGTTCTGACAACACTGACTCAGCAGTAGTAGCCTCAAAGGATAGAACCCTCGGAGCAAGAGGAGAACTACCAACTGCTGTCCCTGACTTCAACGTCGGCACTGACACTCTCGGCTCAGCAGAAGCAAATAGAACCGACATGGAGTAGAGGAAACTAGAGAGAACTGAGAAGATGTGACAGGAATACTAACCCCTCCATTAGTCGAGACTGTGCTGGTGCCTCAAAAGGTACAAACGGTGAAAGCGAGGCTGAGAGCAGTGTGGTGAACGTGGACTGCTGCTGCTGCTGACTCTGACTCTGCAACTCAGTAGTGAATGCTGGCACTGAAGAATACTGAGGCTAAGATGCAGTAGGCTAGAGCTGAGAAGGCAGGGGACCTGGCAGCATAGTTGTCGCAAACACTGGAAGAGGTGGCATACCAGTCCCCTAGAGATATGACGCGATAACTCCAAATCCGGCACACATATAAGAAATAGCCGCTGCCATCTCGAACTGTGTGCACTGCGACCTCTCATGAAACTCTCTGTCCTGTTGTCTCCTCTCCTCTGCGAGCTCTATGTCCTTCCGAAGCCGCTCATCGACGTGGAGGCGCTCGAGTTGAATCCTCTCCTCGAACTCGGCCCTCTCTCGACGCATAAGCTCAAGCTGCTCCTCTCAAAACCTTCTCTGCTCCTACTCTGCCTGAATAGCATCCAATCTGGCAGCAAGAGCAGGGTCAAGTGTGGCACGAGAGGTAGGAGTCTCGGCTCGATCTGGAGCCTCTGTGCTCCCAGCACCCGGCTGTGCTCCCTCCGGAGCCTCAGTGTCAACATGCTTCGGGGCTGTGGTGTCCTCTCCTCCGAGTTGCTCTGAGAAGCAAAAACCCGTAGAACTCTGGAGTTAGATGGCTCAGCAGGACTGAAGGAGTTGGTGATCTCTAGCAATGCTGCATACTCCTCAGTCATCACTCTACCTCTCCTCAGCATCAGGCAAATATAGGGGGCAAATGGTCACTAACGTGCTCCAATCTTCTCATAAATCACATCCTCCATCTGAGCTAGCGGCAAGTCAATCAAATCAAATATCTCGTGTCTCAGCAGAAAACACAGCAGCCACTGATGCAGACTAATGACTCTCTCCATGTTGCCAGCACGAGACGCTATCGTCCTCCCAACCATCCCTCTCAAAACACGAGCCTCGTGTGTCAAGCGCAGAGAGTGCCTCGAGTAATGCTCCCCATGAGGTGGTAGGAAAGCAATACTCAACCTCTCATCACTCGGCTCTATCCCTCCAAAAGGTCTAAACAGCGGTGAGAAATCTGGATGGGCCAAAGTGCGGATCTGTGTCTCTGATGATACAAACTCTTGAGCAATCAAGACATCAGACCTCTCAAAGTGGTGTGGCTCCCTTCGATACATAAACCAGTGATAAGACCTGTCGGGGGAGATCCACAAGGAGGCATAGAACTCCAGAACTACCTCCTCACTGTATCTCAAGGGCTGGGTGACCAAATCTGACAGACCTGATAGATACGAGATGTGGTCCTCTATGTCAACCCCAGCTCCTCTGCTCAGTGCCTCTAAAGAACAGTGGCGATGAGCTGCAAACACTGAGCTCTTGCCCTTAGTGGCAAGCTGCCTCCTGTAGGCCTCAAAGATCCTCCACTGGAGTACTGTCCAAAACTGTCCAGCATCCGCATGTCTTTCAGCGGGGACCCAGGCAGTGATGTCTACTCTCCTCTTGGCCTTAATGGCCGGACCCTTCCCTTATCCTTGAAAAGCTTGTAGTGCACATCCTCATGGAAAAGGTTAGCGTTAGGCATAATCTTAGGCTCGCTCACCTTGAGACAATCCTTGGAGCGGTGACCATCAAGGCAACACTTCTCACAATAATAGCCATCCGCCATGAGCGGGACTATCCATTCGAAGATCTTATCTTGGTTGCCATTGATGTTGATAGAGGAAAGATATGATCCTAAGCCTTTGTAATTGTGGTTGTTGATGAGGTTCTTGCTTAGGATTTCCTTTTGAATTTGCCTTCCTCTAGTAAGGCGCTCAAATGCATCTATCACGGCCCCTCTCTCCTCCTTAAGCTTCGTGTATTCCTTCAAAATAGATGGCTCAAGAATAGTGCTCTCCTTAGAGGGTTAAATCACAAAAAGTAAAAGCTTCATTTAAATGCTTAGGAGAGTTAAGGAGAGAGTCAAGATCAAGAGCTTCATGGAAGCGCACCAATGCATTATGCTTCTCACTTAGCTCTACGTGCCTCGCTTTGAGATCTTCATAGGACTCACGTAGAACACCATCAGAGTGCTTAAGTGCATTGAGCTCCCCCTCAAGCTCTTGAACTCAGAATACTGTCAGTTCATGCTCCTTGATCACCACCTCGATCTTCTTGGTCTTCTTGATGATAGTCTTGTTGGCCTTCTCGAGGAAGAGGACGAGATCATTGTAGCTTGATCCATCATCTTTATCATCATAGCTCTCCTCCTCCTCAAGATCATCTTCCTCATCAATGAAGCCCTCACAGCTTGGGGCCATCAAGCATAGCGGAGGTGGTGATAGCTCATTGGTGGAGCTAGTCATGGCAATACCCACAAGGTCTTCTTCGCTTGAAGATGAAGAGTCCGAGTCATCATCGGTGAGCCACTCACCTACAATATAGGCTTTGAGCGGGGACTTCTTCTTCTCCTTGCTCTTGCTCTCCTTCTTGACAAAGAACTTTTTCTTGAATTTCCTCTTTGGCTTGCGTTCTTCATCATCACTCTCACTAGAGGCTTTCTTGCTCTCTTTCTTGGGCTTGGAACACTACTTAGCAAAATAGCCTTTCTTACCACAATTGAAGCACCTGGAGTTCCTCTTGTAAGATGAGGGTCTTTCCTTACGAAATAGCTTCTTCATCAAGAGTGCAAGGTCCTCATTATCGCTTTCCTCATCCTCATCTTCCTCCACCTTCTGCTTCTTGTTCTTGCCATTGAGTGACTCTTGATCAACTTGTAGAACAAGATTCTTGGGCAATTGAGAGTCCGTGGAGCTACCCAACATGTACCCCACATAGGTCGTGAGCTTGCCTAGCATGACATCAACGGTGAGAGTAGCCAAGTTGGCTTGAAGGAGACACGTGACGATGGAGTTGTAGCTTGGCGGTAACATCCTCAAGAGCTTTCTCATGATTTCAACATCATCAATTTTATCCTTGAGGCCCAAGACGTTGATCTCCTCCACCACTACATGCAAAAGAGAGTAAACATCATTAGCTTTTTCATGAGGTTGCATGGTGATAGAATCATATTTGTTCTTGAGAACATAGTAACGCTCTTCCTTGGCCTCGGAGGATTGTTAGTAACTTGTCCTATATGGCAATTGGACCCAAATTTCATGTGCGGTGGATGATGCATTGATTCTAGAAAAGATATTTGTAGAGATGCATCTAAACATAGCATTCTTGACCTTAGCATTGTATTTAATGAAAATAGGATCAAGTCTCTCATTCTCATTCGTAGCATTGTTAGTAACTTGCCACGCTTTCCCATCAATTGACTCTAGGTAGGCTTACATGCGAGCCTTTCAATACGAGTAATCATCCCCATCGAATACGGGCGGAGTGTACATCCCGTTCGACATCCTTACTCAAGGCAGTGAAGCCTAAAAATGATCACTTGGCTATAATACCACTTGTAAGGATCAAGGATATCGAGAAGAGGGTTAAATAGGTGGACTTATAGCACTAATTTCGCTATGAACTTAAACAATAAGACTTGATCACAACGAAAACAAAACTAAACAAGTCTAGTAGGCCAAGACACCTAACAATGCTAGTGGTAAAGGAATAATAACAAGCAAGCACTAGCACGATAGCCATCAAGAGGAATCAAAGAACAACCTATCACACTACTCAAACGGTAAGCAAATGCAGTAAGTAAAGAGAGTGAGATAGCGAGTGCTCAGTGATTTTTTCTCGAGGTCTCAGAAGGTAGGCGCCTTCCTCTAATCCTCATTGGACCACTCCCGTCGGAGTCCCAGTCGCTCCGGTCGTTCCCGGAATGATGCTCACATGGGTACGCTTCACTCCCGATGTGAAAACACCGGTGGCCCGACTGTCGCACACAATACCCAAGCGCTAGAGCAAGCCTTCAAGGCTCAGGCGCCCCCTCCTGGTGTCCCTTTCGAGCGGGAGACGCGAAACCGCGTACAAACTTGACGAGTCTTCCAAAATCTCCCCGAAAGCTCGATCATCGACTCCTAGCCAGTCTAGGCTGTCCACACCAAGAATAATAGGTAAATATCACTCCTCTCAAGCCCTACAAGCTCTAGAAGTATATGAATGCTCCCTATCACTCTCCTACTAGTACCAAAGATCTCCAATCTTGCAATGTGCTATTTTGGTGGTGTCCCTTGGCCTCTCAAAACTTGGCTCCAGCAATTCTGATCAAGGGCACACTAGAAAATGTCTCCTTCCACGGTTTAAATAGGCTCTAAGCCTAGAAACAACCATTGGGACGTGATGTCATAAAGATGACTGCTTTATGCAATCACCGGACTGTTCGGTGACTGAACCACTGGACTGTCCGATGACTCTTCTTCCTCCTCAGCCTAGGAAACACCCTCTCTGGAGTCGACTCCGGACTGTTTCGTGCATACCTTCACCGGACTGTCCGTTGACTTTCACTTTTTGACTCACAGAGACACCTTCTCTGGACTTCAGCTTTTGGCTCATCGGACTGTCCGGTCATTGCACCGACGGACTGTCCGGTGACTGCTTCACGTTGACACTAGAGAGCACCTCTCTCTGGAATGGCTCCTCCAGGGCTCACCGGACTGTCTGGTGACTAAGTCTTCATCTAGTCTTGAGCTCCGGTCTTCGATTTCGCTTCCTCTGCTATGTTTAGTGCTTTCTGATGATCAAAGGAGCATTCACACCCTCTAACACTTGTATGACAGGTGACAAAGGACCTTACTCTCCTTAATAGTATTGGCGTTCCTATGAACTCTCTAGCTAGTCCTTAGCCTTGGTCCTCTGAAGCCCGACAACTCCTCTTCTAGGGTTTGTCCTTATCCTTTACCGAGGAAGCCCACCATATCGATGTAGAATTAGTGGGTTCATACCAACAACACAACCATTACCTATGGTTGTTCATTCAATCATCAAAATCAATTCATACCTTTTAGGGGACTTCAAAGGTCATGAAGATATTCTTGACGGAGCAGTTGCCTTGCTTAGTTTTTCCTTGGGCAGTGCTTCTTAGAAATTTAAGGCTCATGGCGGTGGAGGTATTCTTCCTTGAGATACAGGCAAACTGCAATAAGGTATCCTTCTTGCTTGCAATAGTAACAGCATTTTATCCTAACGGCAGACTTGCTCGGAGTTATCGTCGGAGAGTTGGTTGATGGTCGCTCATGCTTCTCGCACAAGCAACAACTCTGATGTCCTTGTGGCACCTTACTGGGTGGCTGATGGGTAGGTTCCATTATCCTAAGCGGCACAGCCAGTAGGTACTCTTTATTCTTTCCAAGACTATGCTTTCTCTTCTTATCGCTTCTGTGCTGTTTGCAGATAATATATTGGTGCATGGACCTTAAGGTATTGCAGCTTTCTTCAATAAGTTGCTTCATTAGTATTTCAAAGTCATCAATCCTTTCGCGAAAGTTGGTGATGTCAAAACTTCATGCTTGCTGTGTGCCCTCCACGTGTTCTTGAGACTCAAGTTGATTCATCTCCTTGGGGTCTTCAATGCGGGTTTCTTTAACGGGGTTGGTATGGTCATCCATCTGTTTGTGGTCTTCTTGCTTGGACATCTTTTCTCTATTCTTACATTGAATAGATGGTTGAGTAAGCAGTTTTAAAAAGGATTGTGGCACGAGAAATAGCAAAGTACTTTGCAAATAGTTTTTATTTTTAAATTATTCTCTTTTGGGCATGGGAAATCCTAAGGGTTTCATCCTACCGCCAAGTATTGATCTGATATCACTCTGTCACACCTCATTTCTGGGATGCACTATACAACACATATCAGTCTCTAGATCAGTAGCTGATACGCATATACACAACAGAATGTATATCAAAAGCATATTTCGAGATAAAAATAGTATACCTAATACATAACTTTTAGCGGCAACGCGGTAAGGATTTCTATGATCCAACCTCGGTTGACCAGCTAAAAGTAAAGCAAGCAGTGGAAATCCAAGGCCCAAAGTCACAAGCAGACTTAGGGAGCAGAACAAAACCCAGCACGTCGTTGCCTACGCAGTCTTCTTTATCTAAAACCACAAATGCAAATGGGTGAGTACATAAGGTACTCAGCAAGCCCTAACACTAATCATGCGTATATATATATATATGCATATCTGGTTGTAGCAAGGAAAAAGGCATTGGGTTGCTTTGCAAAAATCTAGTTTTATGCAAAGTTCACTACAGAAAGTTTAAACCAGAGATGATAAAATATTTTCTTATCAAATTTTTATGGGTGGACCTGTGGGAGAATAAATTATTCTCGTCAGTTCCCAAATTTTAACTACAAGGGCCTCCATTACTGATCCAGACACTTTTCCAAAGTACGAGCATCTACACCCACACACACAATCAAGGATATTAAAGAAGACTAATCGTAGAGTGGTCAAACATAGTGTGTCAATACCGTGACAATTGCTATTTTGGACGGATTTTACACTCTGCAGAGGTTGTACATTGTACCCACAGGCTACGCTCTCTTTGCAGGAGAGAAACGTAACGCTTGACCCACCTTATCCGAGTATCCCCATATGTGCACCTCGAGGAGCAAACCAAGGGCTAAAACTCAAGTACTCACTTTTCCTTTAGTTCTCTGGTACTTCATTTTCCTCCTAGACACAGATACGCTGAGCCCGTGTACTTCTTTTTCCTCTGAGTCAAATCTCTCGGGTACATACATCCTCGAGTGTCCACCCTTGGTCCCCCGTGCCCTACTGGCCGCCAAGTGGAGCATTTGATAGATGCCAATAAGTTAGTGTAAGTCCTGTCCATTATGTACAGGTTCTGTGGTTACACGTAATCACTAAGCTGAGCGCTAATGAAGCGGTCCTTATGCAGTCAAGGTGAGCGCTATCCATGAGAGGTGGATCCTATCAAACCACACAGCTAAACACAACTATTCTTTAATCACCATGCACAAAGCACAAGCCTCACCCCCAACGAGAAATAACCATTCTTCACCTAGCACCAGTTGTTCTATCACCTATCCCATTTTATTTTACACACACCACCAAGCATATTTTAACGCATTTTATAAAATATTGGTGAGTAGTGTAGTGATGCGTAGCATCACAGGGGGTTCCCAAGCATTCTAATATCAAGGCAACTTTTCGCTCGTTAAAAGAATTTAACGATGGAACTCCTGTTAACAAGGGTGGTGGCGTCAACAGGTAATAAAGGTAATTAACATTAATGTCTAGTAGTTGACATTAATATCAATATGTCAATCAACCAATTAGGATTATAACTAACCCAATATTTTAAATCAAAATATCATGCATAGGAGTATAGATAGGCACTATGGGAGCATTCGTAAAACATAGATTAAATATGGTCGAGGGGTGTTAGAGCTTCCTGCAAGCCCTTAATCTTCAAAGCTTGTCTTCTAGATCAAATCTCGAGAATCGTTCTTGAGGTCCAGTCTTCATGCCTCATCTTGTATGTCAGTCCTTCTGGCTCTTCTTGAAGTCCAACACTCTCTCTCGAACCCGACGTTAATTACGCGATAAAATACGCCTAATAAAACTACCGCAACATAAACAAAGCTCGAGAAGAGTTGATAAGATCCAATGAACTCTGAATAAGAACCAATTAAACTCCGCAAAGAAAACTTAGTGCAAAGCATGCGTGATGTATTGGCTATTGACTTAGGGCAAGGTTCGGTGACAGATTTTCTAGGTTTAATGCAAGGGTGCCACAGATGGGAGTATGCTGGTGGTAAAGATTAATGATATTGTGTATGCATGTGCTGTTGTGTAACCAGCATGGATGCCCCTATGGTGGATATTCGTGAAGTGCATGCGTTGGTTGTGTGCTTGGTGCAGAGTGCATCATGGTATGTATAATCCTATCTTAATGCTATTTACTTTGAGTTAGTGTTTGACTACTAGGTTTGTATTAAGATGCACATGATTAGCGTTGAAGGATTACGTAGGTAAACTATGAAGGTGTGAACTCATACAAAACGATATGCTGCGAGTCAAGCCAAGCTAAGCGTGTGCCATTTTATGCATAGCCTTAGTTTAGGACTATTCATTATTAGTCGGCAATTTAGACTTATTATATTTAGTGGTTAAGTTATATCGTGTATGCGTTGTGGGTGTTTCTGTGATATGGACTCGTATATGAATCCGGTGTGTGCCGTGCAGTTGCACTTTCTTAGCTACTACGTATATACTTGGAGCCATTGTTATAGTAGTTGTTAGGTTTCCCTAACGACGAGTGCGTGCACGGGTGCAAGTGCGCAACCTGCGTGCGTGATGTTGCACGACGGAGTGGCATGCAAATGTCCTTGCGTAAACAACATGACTGACCTTATGAGAGAACTCATATAAGGCATGAGCTGATAGCGTGCTTGACGCAAGGCTCATTATTTTATGTGCATCTTAATGTTATTTGCTACCAGCTAGCAATTATAATCTAAATTCATGCGTACACATTTTAGTGCTGGTGCGTACATATAGATAGCTAAGCGTGTACATGCACTGCTTAGCGTACTTGCGGCACTGAGGCCCGGAAGCTAGAATGAACCTATATTAGGGTGTGCCAAGTGTGTGCTACGATCTAGTGTGGCATTTCATGCATGCATTAGTGTTAACGGTATTTACTAAATGATGAACATTTAACTATTAAGTTCATTGTAAGCCATGTCTACTTGATGCAAAATTAATTAGAATGTTAAGCCATGTGGATGACAAGCATCTACACTACTCATGCGTTTATACGAATATGATTCGTATAAAGTATGTGTTACGAGTGTACCCGGTACGTGGCATATCATTTTAAGCATCATTTCATGTGTAGCACTATCTAGCTAATATCATATGCTAATAGTTGATCACTAAATTTATAGTCTATTTATCTAGTTATAAGTGGATGAACTCGTATTTACTAGAGAAAAAATACTTAATTTACTAGTATGCGCACACTTGGTTTCTAATGAATTATTTTAATCACTTGAGTTTATTTTATAAGTGCACTATGTACTAAAACATGCTAGTATGAAGCGCGATGCAGACTAACTATGACCCAAGCCTATGTGTAGTATGACTATATCAGAATTACTAATTAAAAACAAATGACAAATAAATTGCGGCTAACATAATCCAATAAAGAACTAAAAGCGATTAAATAAATAACTTCAATAGAACTCAATAAAAAGGGAAGAAGACATGAAGGATGGAAGTGGGCTTTGGATTGTTGTTTATGGAATGCTTGCTGGATTTCTATGTGGAGGCGGAACAGGAGCGATTGAATTGGTATTGATTTATCGGACGATTATCGGGGTCTATTTGTATTTCAGTTGGTTAAACTGCAGGGAATATGTAGAAATACTGATTTCAAAGGATAGCCCATGCCGATATGAACGCGTGAGCGCAAGAATCACTAAAACGGAGTTACGGTTTAAAAGATGTGGCGTTTTAAAGATATGGTTGGCTCTAGGGACCTATCTAAAATTATTCAAAAGTCGACAGAGCACTAATCAGAAAGTAGTTAGGGACCTATTAGTAAATATGGGCAAGTATAGGGTTCTATGGGTAAATTGGCAGGGACTTATTTTGCATTTATAAAATAGTCCAAGGGCTGAATAGGCTAAAATATAATCTGATAGGATAGCAGGGACGTAGATGCAAAAGGCTATCTAATTTATTTTGGCAGAATTATTCTACAAAGGAAAATGTTACCAAAATATATTTCTGTGTGCGAGCTAGTGTGTGTACGTAGAATTTCGTCTTCTCTGACCGACAGGTGGGCCTTGGGTACGCGTATCGTTTAAACTAGGCCGGCTGTCTGATCTGTTCTGAGCCGTTAGATCTCTTGTGAACGGTTCAGATTTTTAACTGATAGAAGTTATGTTGGATTAGATCTGAACCATCAGATTCGAAGTGGACGCCTAAGATTTTAAATAACGTGATCTAATCTGGGCCGTGCATCTGTAATCGGACGGTTAGATTTTAGTACGGCCTGCGTTTTAATCTCGCTCGTTCATTTAGATCGGACGGTGGAGGAACGGTCCTGGCGCGACGTCGGCCTCGCGGCTACCGGTCTCGACAAAGACGGCGGCGCCATGGCCGGGGTCACCGGAGATGCGGAACTCTGACTCCGCTGGCCGGAACATGACGAGATAGGGTCCGAGAGCAAGAGAAGCTTGAGCCTCTCTCTCCTAGGGGGTTTTCGGCTTCCGCGGAGGTCCGAGGCGTGTTCGCGGCAGAGAGCGTCGGCGTGTGGCGGTGGCATTCGGTGCAGGAGGGGACAGCGCGTCTGAGACAGGACCCGTGTAGTCGAGGAGCAGCAGTGCGGTTCCTTGAGTCTCCTGGTGCACTTGAACCTGTCGGAGAGGAGCCGTAGAGTGCTGTCGACGGTGAGGGTGCGACCTGCAGGGGCGGCTCACGGTGAGAGACTGTGTCGACGGCAGAAACAGCTCGTCGCAGCTTGGGATCGAAAGAGGATGTCGCTGTGAAGCTGTACGAGCTCAAAGGAGGTCGAGGGAGGCTTCAATAGCGAGCAATTCCGGCGGTGACCGAGGTGACCAGGATTGGGGAAAAGTGGAAATTTCCCCAGAGCGGCGGCTAAGTCCGAGGAGTTGGATGGTGCGGTGATGTGAGGAGGTCTGGGGCGCCGCCAGAGAAGGGAGTGAGCTGGAGGAGTTACAGTGAAGGCAGCTTCAATGCCGGCGGGCACCGTGGCGGCGCGGCAGAGAAGGGGCACGGCGCGTCGGAGAATGGCGTGGTGCATGAGAGGCACGCGGGGAACACGCGGCGATGGTCGGCTGCGGACCAACAAGCAAGGGGCGCGCGGCCATCGCGTTGTCCATCGATGAGAGGCAGGAAGGAGAGAGGAGGAAGAAGCACAGTACTAGGCCGTGCGCCTGGGCCGGGGCGAATGGGCTGGGATGGAAACAGGCTTGCGGCCTGGGAGCGGGAGAGAAAGGAGGCTGGAACGGAGGGAGAAAGGAAGGGCAGCCCACTGTAAAAATTTCTAGATTTGAAATTTCTAGGTTCAGGGAATTCAATTCAAATTTGAATTTAAATTCAAATAATTCCAAACACACAGAACCTAAATAGTATGGGAGAAAGGAATGGCCGGGAATTTGATTAGATTTGAATGTGAAGGAGTTGAATGGATTTGGATGGATTGATTTGAAATTTGAATAGGATTCAAATGGAATTCGGTAAATAAAATCCAAATAATACAAAGTCAAACTCTTGCACACTCATATTTTAATATTTTTAAAAAGTTTCTAATTGAGATAAGTTTTAATTTAAGTGAGATTTTAATCTTTTGAAATAGGAGAGAACAGAGGAGTTGAGAAGAAAAAATTGTTAGGGTGTTTGTTAGAAAAAGATTTTTTTTTTTTTTGCATTTCGAATTTTTAAATTTAGCCTAGAATTCTTATGACAAGATCATTATGCTATAATTTTATTCTCCACCTTATAGCATATTCTTTAGCTCACTTCCCTATTTCTAGAAATGCAACATATAAATATGCCCTATGTATTCTTAACAATAAATATACAAATATATTCCATATATAACTATATTAGATTAATTAATCTATACCTAAATTGTAATTATTAGAATGAATTCAATTCCAAAGATCCAACGGGCCCTAAACCTAATCATTCGGTGTTTTCATCCTTCTTCTCCATGCTCTGGACATTTGCAATTCTCTATTTTACCGACTTTAGCATTCCAAAAACACTGACCGAGTCATTTGGAGACATTTTGCCGCTAAGAGGCCGGACCTGTGCACAAATATGGCAACAACACTGCACGACAAAAGGGCATATGTTGAACTAGTCCTCTCACAAACAGATCACAGTAATCTTCATCGTGACCTCGAGTCCGGCTCCTACATAACCCACACCCACACTCAAACGAAGCATGGCTCATCTGCTCCTTCCCATGGCTTCTCCTCTGCTCCTCCTCTCTCTGCTCCTGTGCAGTTACAGCAGCCTTGCTCTTGCAGCTACTGCAAGGCACATTGGGGGCCGTGCCAACAGCATCCTTTCAATCGTCGTGCACTCCAACACCGAGAGTTACCCAAATGAACTGAACATTTATGCAAAAGAAGATGCGTTCTAGTGGCTATATTGTACCATAAGCGGATTTTGGCAAAGCTTCCGTCCGGGCAGGACGCGGTTCCGCGTCGTCTGATCCCATGGCGTCCGATCCCACGTATCGACGATCCCGTCGACACCACATGTTTTTGAGGGGGTTTTTGTGGTGGAGCCCGAAAATCAGTGACAGCTGAGGAGTGTCCGTCCGGACGGACATTCTATCTTTTGTTTTACTCCTATTGTACCCTATGTTTCGGAGTACCATTGATGGCGTTGTGTTGTACCAATTGCAGCGACTGCCTCGTCGCGTCACGCGTTCATGCCGCTGATGCACCGGCACGCCCCGTGCGCACCCGAGCCGTTGGAAGAGGAGGAGGAGCCTTTTGAGGAGACGTTGTTGTTGCGATAACGATCTGCAAGGCAAAGAAATAAAACATGCATTAGCATTCATAATTAAGGATCAATCCACGAAATCAGAAAATAATGCGTGCAATTAGAGATAACAGGTCATGCAGAGGTGGAGCCGAATCTCCAACAGGGCTGGAGCGAAGTCTCTATGCAGCGCCATGATCTATGGCATCTAACCGATTTCTGGTTGTGGCCCCCAACTTGACCAGTGCATATAAGAAGGGGTGAGGGGCTGCCAAACGAGTGACTCACGAGTTCAGACACCAGCCTCCTTCTCACCAACCCTAAGTCAGATCATAAGAGCACCGGATCAAGTTGAAGGCCATCAACCGAACCAGCGCACCCAGGAGGGCGTCACTGGACAAGGCAACAGCAAGAGCCGCCATTGGTGGAACCATAGAAGGCCAGAATAAGAGGGTGCAGAACAGATCAATGAAGAAAGAGGCGCCCGTGCTGTGATCGACTCCAGGGATCAACCTCTACCCCAAGCGCAATGGAAGGCTTCTTCACTGCAGGACATGGTCAGTGTACCTAATTCCGCCTAATGTGATTCCTGTGTTCATGTTTTAGGCTAATGATCCTAAGTATTAAGCCCTAAGTATATCCTAATGTCTAATGATCCTAAGTATTAAGCCCTAAGTATATCCTACATTTGGTAATCAGAGCCAGGTAGCCTGAAACTTGGACCATTAGTGACCTATCCTCTCTAAGATTGCGCTAATTACTCATGAATCATGCCTAATTATGATTGTCTAGGGTTAACCATTGATCGATTAGTACTAATGATGTCCCCTGTTAATCGCGATTAAGATCAGATTAGGGTTCTGAATGTTGATCTGGATAAGAAAGGACCAGATCTGAATGTCGCATTCAAAACAACTCCGAATGAAACCCCAAAAGGCAAACCCTAGCCCTAACCATATAAGAAAAATTGGGGAAAAGTCACTTAGCTTGTAGATCCGTGTTGCCGGTGTTCAGTTCTGCCGAATTCGCCGCCATTAGACCCGTCGGCGCGTCGCATCGTCAGCACGGCGGTGAGCACCCGGCCGAATGGTGGAAGTATCAGGCCGCCGGACACCAGATCCATCGCGACAGCAGCGAAGCCATGAGGCGGCCGACCCGAGGCAGCCATGCAGTGGTGTGTGGCCTCACGGCGCAGCCACGCCCATCAGGCGCGTGGCCACGGCAGCCATCATGCGCGGCCCCACGCACGGCGCGCGCGGTCTTGGAGCTGTGGCATCAGGCTCGCCGGCCGCCGGCGCACAGGCCGCTGCCCCTTACCCTGGTGAACGTCGGCACGGCAGACCGCACGGCGGCGTGGTAGCCGACGGCCACCAGCCCTCTGTCTCTCACTCGTTCAAAGTAGGCGCCGAGAAAAACAGGGAGAAGAAGGGAAAATGACCTAGGGTTTCAAGGGGAGAGACAATTTATACCGCACATGCGAAATCATGACCGTTGATTAGATCCGACGGCTCCCATGCAGGTGGCGTGCGAGCTGGGCCAAATTCGCGGCCCAGCCAGTGGTTTGTGGGCCTCGAGCCCAGGTCAGGGCGCCCAGCGGCTAAACAGGCCAGGCTGATTCCGGCTTGGTTCGGTCGGCTGGTTTTTTTTTCCGAGGCGCGGCCCAATTTTGTTTTCCCAATAGCAGTTTTTCCTTTTTAATTGTAGAATAATGTTTTAACTACTAGAAAATTAAGAAAAATGGAGGAAAAATAGGGAAAATTAAGGAAAATTATTTAGAATATTTTGGATAAATGGAAACAATGAGAAGTTTATCTAGAAGAATTTTATATGACATTTTGGGAATTTATTACATTGATTTGCTTATTTTAATGCATTTATGATTAATTCCCGTTAGAAAAATTATGTCATATATTATTATGGGATTATTTTAAACATATATTCAATTCTGACCAACGTTGATTTGGATATATGTTGTGCCCATTGTTTAGTTATGTTTAAATTTATATATTGCATTTGTAGGTAATTATGCAAAATTATCAATATAATGTTTTATGATAATTGACAATATGGGATAATTTTAAGCACATAATCAATTCTGACCAACGTTGATTTGATTATGTGTTGTGCCCATTGAATAACTGTGCTTAAGTTTTATGTTAATTTTGCATTTATCTAATGACTATGCAATATATTTCATATTCATATTTCATGTCTATGCATTTTATGGGATTTGTTTAGTCACATATTTAATTTTTGACCAATGTTGACTTTAAATATGTGCTGAGCCCATTGTTTAATTTTATGTTTGTTTTGCAATCGCCCAACGGTAGTGCAAAATGTTATAAGTTTATAATTAATTATGTTCTAGCCTAACGGCGGTATAGATTGTTTTGTTTATTTGTGTCGGCCCAACGGTGACGCAGATTGTTAATTAGTTTACTAATGTCATATCTAATTAAAAAAATTTCCGGCCATAACACTTTCGAACATTGTCAATTACTTAAACAGCATTGGGCAGTTTGAAGGGACTAATTTTCATAAGTGGAAGTAAGACATAAGATTGGCTCTTATGAATCTGGACCATGATCACTCTATGCGTGAGGATAAGCCCACTGAGCCTGTAGCCACAGGGGATGATGATATGACCCTTGTAGCAAACAAACAGGCTTACGAGAAAGAAAAGTCTATGTGGGAAAGATCTGATAGAGTGGCAATTATGATCATAGATTACTCTATTAATCCTAGTATAAGAAGTGCATTCCCTAAGGAACCAATGAGTGCTAAAGAATTCATGGCCAAGATTGAGGAGTATTCACTAAGGCATTGTAGGGAAAATAAAGGTGGTGGTTAGCTGTGTCACCCCAAGAAAAATATGCACAAAGTTAAGGAGCCCTATTATCGTTCCAGAAATAATGCTTCCAAAACTGATGCTTCATCTTTCAACAAGAAAGGTCCTACGTGCCATCACTGTCATGAGTATGGGCACATTAGAAAGGACTGTGCAGAGTTCAAGAAATGGCTGGATAAGAAGGGTAATGATGATATAATCTGTCATGTTAATTTTCCTTTACTCACTTTCCATTAAGTCTAAGTATTAATTTTGGTGCCACAATTTATGTTACAAATTTATCATAGGGATTGCATATCGCCCGGACTATAAGAAAAGTGAAAGAAGTCCTAAGGTGGCGAATGAAATATGAACTGAAGTTGAACCATTGAGTTCTTCTCTTTAGTTCTTCATAGTGGCTTAGTTCTTATGTACCATTCTTCAGTAAAAACTTGATTTTCTGTTTCAATGTTGGATGATTATGAATTTTAAGTATGGGTACAATGAGTGCTTGATTAAGTAAGAACATTATGTTTTGGTGTTGCTGAAAAGCAAGACAAGCTTTATTTATTGTCCCTTGATCATTCTTCTGTGATGAATATTTTTTGATGCCAATACATGCAAGAGAAATATAAGTAATGAGACTTCTGCGAAATTATGGCATTACAGTTAGGCCATATATTTCGAAGGGGAGAATTGGCGTCTCATTAGATAGAGATACCTCATTTATTGAAT